>PVJD01019804.1:0-10862 GCA_004026545.1 Mormoops blainvillei
GGGCTTTTCTTCCCTCTTCAGTTTTCTGATCTATGTCTGATGGTTATAGCAAAAGTTATAACACGGTCTGATATGGTTCCAAATATATGTAGAGAAAATACTTAACATTATATTATAGATAGAGTAGGATAAAAAATGAAGAGAGAAGTAAATTTTCTACAATTTATTAGACCTGGTAAAATGACCAATAGACAGTGATTCCTTGTGTGGACATATAATGTAATATCTGGAAAATCACTCTAACGGCTCTACCAAACAGTACATTAAAAAACACTAGAGCTAAATAATAACAGAATTCCAAAAACTGTTCAAGTAACCCACAGGAAAGCAGGAAAAAAGAAAACAGATGAAGACTGAAAAGAAAGAATACAAAAAATGGCAGACAGAAGACACAGCCAATCAATGATTACGTTAAATGCAAATAGTCCAAATACACTAATTAAAAGAAAGAGAGTCAAAGAGTGGATTAAAAAACATACCCAAATATATGCTGTCTACACAAAACTCACATCAAGTATAATAATATAAATTGGTTGAGAGTAAAAAAACAGAAAGAAGTATATCGTAACAACATTAATCAACAGAAAGCCAAGGTGGCTCTATTCCTATCGGATACAGTAGACTTCAGGATACAGAAAACTGCCAGAGACACCAAGGGATATTACATAAGGGTCAATCCACCAGGAGGACAGAGCAATCCAAAATGTATTAGCAGCCTTCAATGGAGACAATGGAGCTACCAAATATGGAAAGGGAAAGCTGATAAAAATGAAAGGAACATAAACAAATCAACAAGTATGGGATACTTTTAACATCCCCATCTCAACAACTGATAGACTTAGACACAAAATCAGCAAGGATTTAGAATTCAACGACACCATCAACCAACAGGAGATAATGACTTTTAGAAAACTCTACCCAATAACAATATATAGTTTTATCCAATTCCCCATCAAGAAACATCAAGATAGACCATATCCTAGGTCATAAAACTAAGCTCAACAAATTTAAAAGGATTGAGATCACAGAGTATATTCTCTGGACATAATGGAGGCAAACTAGAGATCATTAACAGAAAGAGGAAAATCTCCTAACACCTGGAAACCAAACAAAATATTTCAAAATGATAAATGCATGGGTCAAATGGAAAAAATAAATTAAATAAATTGAACTGAATAAAAATGAAAATACAATATATCCAAATTTGTGGAACACAGTTAAAGCAGGTCCAAGAGGGAAATTTATAGCACTCAATGTCTACATTAGAAAAGCAGCAGTCTCAAATGAATCATCTAAGTTCCCCGCTTCGACCACCTGGAAAAACAAGAACAAAATAACCCAAAGCGAGCAAATGAAAATAACAGAGCAAAAATCGATGAAACTGAAAACAGAAAAATAATAAAAGCAATGAACCCAAGAGCTGGTTTGTTAGAAAAGTCAATAAAAGAACAATAAAACTGACAAATCTCTAGCAAGACTGCCAGTGAGAAAGAGGAGGAGACACAAATATCAGAAACAGAGTATCCCCTGACACTCAGGCCTCAAAGAATGATGAAATGCTGCAAACAACTCAACATACATAGATGTGACAACTCAGATGAAATGAACTACGTCCCTCTAAATACACAAGCCTGCCCAACTCATCGAACATGAAATAAGTAATTTTAACAGCTATGTAATTATTTTTAAAATTGAATTTGTAATTTTAAAACTTTCAAAAAAAGGGATCTCCAGGCCTAGATGGTTTCATGGAGAATTTACAAAGTTTATAAAGGAATAACACAAATTCTACATGATCTCTTCAAAAAATAGAAAAAGAGGGAATGCTTCACAGTTCATTTTATGAAGTTAATGTTATTGTAATTATCTCCGATACAAACACAACAGGTAGTGCAAAAAAAAAAAAAAAAAAAAAGCTGACCAATATCCCTCATGAATATAGACACAAAAATCCTTAACAAATTACGAGCAAACAAAATTCAGAAATATATAAAAACTGTACACCAGGCCAAGTAGTGCATATTCCAAGGACACAAAGCTCATGCAAGTATTTAAGCCACAATCAATGTGATCAACTGTATTAACAAGGCATTATTTCATAAAACTATGTACAAATATGCATATATCTTAAAATTTAAAAGATTAATTTTTTTTAAAGACAGAAAAAATCTGCCCCCAGGAAATAAATTGGACACATAGGTATGTGTATATAGCACATTGGTTTTGACCTACTGCCTTAGAAATTTCTAGAGTTTATTAAAAGTAAATTCCTTAAGTCTAACAGGATTATGTTTGCAAGGTTCTCTGAAGCTCTGACAATGAGCCAAGTGCGGGAACCCCAGGGCTAGAACGCAGATAAGGGCACGCGGGGAGAAAAGATCCCACTGCAGTAAGAGGAGACAGAAGGAGCTCACGGGACGAGAGGCATGTCAAGAGTATTGCAGGAGGAAGGTACGCCACACAGTAGGAGACATCAAATAAGTATGGGTGGTCCTAGAAGATAATTCATTTTTCCCTACACTTGTCCTCCGTACACCATCCTATCTGTGACTTCTGTATCCGTGTCCATCCCCCGTTAGGATGCAGTTCCATGAGGGCGATGATTTCTGTCTAATTCCTCACTGCTCCATCCCCGGGTCCAGAGCTGCGCCTGACATAGCAGGCAGTCTATAAGCATTTGTCAAATGACTCAGTGAACAATTAAATAGAAAAAACAGAAGACTAGAGACATACGTTGGGGAAAAACCAGCAGCACCCCCGCACCCTCCCCCAAAACCCCTCAAATAACAGGCCTTCTTTGGAGCTTCAGGACTAAATGGATCTCTAGAGTAGATCAATTACGTTCTATCATAATACCCAAATGTCTTTTAAAGCTCCATTACTCTAAGTGTCTTCTATGGGCCAGAAAAAGGGCCAGGTGCTGTACATCGGTGACCTTTAATCTTCACCCTCTGAGATGTAAGAGATGAGGGACTTGCTCAAGTCCCTTGGCCGGGAAGACGTGTGGTCCAGGACAGACCCCGGGTCTACCCGACTCCAAGAGCACTTACTAGTTCAACGGCACCAGCACCACCTAGAATACATTAACAAGGTTCTTTACCCCATTTACCCCATAAATTTCACTGTCAAGTACGCTTTCCCAAAAATTGCGTGGAAGAAAGTGGAGATGTTTTCAAAAACTCGTGAAAGTCAAGTACCTTGGTTGACACCTGGTCATGCTGCGCTGTCATTCTCACTAGTTCATCCCTACTTTTATTTGAAACTTTCTCTTTCTCGTTTAATTCCGTTTTCGCCTTCTCCAGTTGCAACTGTAGTTCTTGCCATTTGTTCACTTGGCCTCTCATCTCTTTTTCTTGTCCTCGCAGTTGTAGTTCCAACTCGCCGATCCTGCTCCTTAGCTCTGGAATCACCAGCAAAACCACACCTCCATTAACACACGTTCTTCACAAAAAAGTTACAACCGGATTCAGGATACATTATTTATATTACTCTGCTCTGAAATCTTTGATCAGACAAATATTAAGTCAATTCACATTAAACACAGAAGCTACTTCAATAGGACTGAATTTCAACGTTTAGTCTCCATTGTTACTGATCCTCAGATATCCTGTGGGAAAGCAGGAGAAATCAACGTTCTTGTTATCACAGAGAACCTTGGGGAAGAACACGTTTTTCTAAAATTGTGAGTATGATCAGATTGAGGCTACAAAAATGCATCCCATATAACACCCTTATTTAAATCACCGCCTGATTTTACACACTGGCAGACTAACATTTGTTTTGTGCCGACATCAGAGCAAATAAGTGATAAGCAGTGAAAACTTCACCCTCCCGTATCTTCAAGCACCTTTATCTCTAGTAAAGATCAGGACAGTGTGAACCTCCTCTACTGCCAAAAGTAACAATAATGTTTTCCCGGTTTTTCCCCCCACATACACACAATATTGGCTCCAAGGGCACTGGCAGTGTGACAGCTCTCACCAGTGAATGCTGACGGGGATTTTCAATACATCATAGCACTGGAAATCATCACAATCTGCAGAGTAGATTCCCAATCTCCACCTGGTACCCTTGGCCGTCAGCTGCAGCGAGGGACAGCGGCCAAAGTACAGGTTTGCTCCCATATGGACAGGTTGGCAGCGCAGAGTAACGCTGTCCTGCAGACACACGCCACACCTCTGGTCGAAAGGGGCCAGGACACAGGCTCGTTTCATGGGCACAAAAGGAGCCAGAGGAAAAACGTGGGGAGTGTCAACTGTAACCAACCTACTCACCCTGTTTCTGGAAGGACGAGTCAAAGCATTCATCCTACTTTTGAAAGCTTCAGGGTCCAAGCTTATCAGTACCAATAAAGCTACCCTCCAGAATTTTAAAAAGACAGCATGTCCACATCACCGGACAGGGATGCGGACCACGGATGTGGCTAACAAAACCCAGAAGCACTCTCTAGGACTAAATGTGCCTGGAATCACCTCTCACATTATCTCAGGAAAATGCACACTCAATTTAGCTCAAAAAATTACCTTGATTCTGGGCTTTTAGTTGATCCAAAAGATGAGAACTGCTAGAATGATCGCAGAAGCTGCTATCAGCATCTCTTTGCCCTACGTGCAAAGCTGATCTCCTCGGAGTCGCTTCCTGTTCCCCAGAAAAGTCAGACGCGGAGAAATCTCTCCTAATCAGAGTCTGTAGAGCGTTAGAAGAAAGGCGACTTGGGGTCTTTTCTTCTTGCCATGAGAACACAGAGGACGAGGCCTGGTATCGGGCGATGTCCCGGTGATTCATGGTGTTTTGTGGAATAACCTGGTTCGCTTTCTGTAAAGGCAGAAACTCTTTAGCGCCCTTCAGAAATCACAACAGTCAAGGCTCTCTTCCAGCAGAACATAAAGCCATGCCAACAGGTCAGCGTTCCCCCTGGGTACCGGGAAAGAACGTTCATCAAGTCAAGGGAACTGGTAAGTCCCAAGACCCAGTGAGGCTTTCTTATGGTCGTCAGCCTTTAGCATTGACAGGTTCAGCCAGTGCTGCTGAGGCCCAATACATTCCACGTGGGCTCAGTTTTAGTATTTATTCTACCTCCCTCAAATACTCCGTTAAACACATGAGTGCTATTTTGAATAGTGAAATTTGATTTTTCTTTACCTGCCCTTTGTCACCACCAACACCCCCCACCGCCGCCTCCGTAGCTTTGCACAAAGGGAATCAAAATTCAGTATTAGCCCTGGTTGGTGTGGCTCAGTGGCTCAAGTGCCAGCCTGCAAACTGCAAGGTCACTGGTTCGATTCCCAGCCAGGGCACATATCTAAGTTGTGGGTCCCATCCCTGGTCAGGGTGTATATGGGAGGGCAACTGATCAATAGATGGAGGGTGGGAGAAAGAGGGAAGGGGGGAAGGAGGGAGGGAGGGAAGGAAGGAAGGAAGGAAGGAAGGAAGGAAGGAAGGAAGGAAGGAAGGAAGGAAGGAAGGAAGGAAGGAAGGATCATAACCAATGAGTGAGGAACTTTATATTCTCACCGTAAGAAAAATGCATCAGCTCCACGTGAAGCAGGTTTTTCTCGAACCCTGTTTTAGCCTATATGAAAGCAATTTCCCAACTGCACACGCTATAAGGCCCATAATTAACTTACTTTTGCCTGCAAGGCTTTCACTTCTGCCTCTAATCTTTTTCGTTCTTCAACTTCTTTATTATATTTTTCTTTTAGATCTTCATATTTAGAGCCTAAACACAGACAAGGAGACACACTTTTACTTTGATCATTGACTTTAAGAAGGAATTCACAGATCAATAATTAAAATAGGTAGTTCAGATATGAAGAGCTTAGTACACCGGAAAGAACATTTAAGTTAGGGCAATAGATATTGATCAAATTATTCAAATATCAAAGTCGATGGAAACACAGGTGTTTTGAATATTCTGAAAATAAATTATTTCTTAAACACCACAGAAGGATAAAGTGAAAAGTGTAAGCCAGCCAATAAGTCTGCTGATTTGAATGTGTTTCTGCAGAAATTTAGAAAAGGCTGGCAAGACTAAAGACATTGAAGTCTCTGAAAATGGCTACAAGAAATTTTAATGCTGGGATGTATATTCCTAAGACATGAGCTCATTTTTTAAAGCTTCACTATAACTAGTGCTAACAACTTGGTGGAATTTCTAAATGTTAGTTAAAAAAAAAAATTAAGTGTAAACTATACTTACTGAACTGGTGGTGGCTCAATATAGTTCAACAGAATGTGCAAATATACATGTTATAGCAAGTAGTTGGATTTCTTCAAGTGCCCAGATTAGAAATTGAATTCAAAGTTGAATTAATTCATCTCTTTGGCAGCACTGAAATCTCAATGAAAGGACTATTTATATGAGGGGGAAACTCCTTACCGCTGTAATACTGACTTGGTGTCACTGGAGTCGCATTCATTTTTTGTGGTGTACTGCATGGGTTCAGAGAGTCTCGCGCAGAATATGCAGCTTTCTGGCTTCTTTCAAGCTCAGATTTACACCTGTTAGAGAAGGACACAAGAGGACGCCAAATCAAGGGAGAATCTGCAGAACAGCCACGCCCTACTGCCCCGGAGAGTAAGAGGCTTGCAAAACTCACCCTCTGAGAATCCTTACCACTTCGTTTACCCAAAGTACATGCGACAGACATAAACTCAGTGATCTGTCTTCAAAGGAACTGAGTTTAAGTCAGGGAAATAGACGTAAACCAATAATTACATTGTCACAAAGACTATAATGAACATCTACAGTAAGGAAAGAATTGGGACGTTGGGGATATATTCCAAGGAAATTTTATCTTCTAAGCCAAAGAAACAGACACGAATATAAAAGAACCCAGAACTTCAGACACATAGGAAAAAACATGTATCCCTGAAGCATGGGCTAAAAATTACAAAACTGGATGGCATTACTTGTGTTATTAAGCCATGATAAAGCACTGCACAGATGTGATCTATGTACCGGTATGTTACGACATTTTTAAAACAGACATAAAAATCAAGTTAACATTATGCATAAATATATGGCTGAAAATAGTTACAAAGAAATGGGGAAAGTAATCTATACATTGTATATATGTACAGAATACCCCTACCATTTAAGTTCTGAACGCCTTTCAGAACCAAACAACCTCCAAGAAGGTTCAGTTCCTGCATATCTCTAATGTCTGATTTTAGCTTCACAGAGCAATAGAATGAACCCATTAGCACGGCAGAATGTGCGCCATTCTCTGTGCCACAGACACAGTCCTCAGAGCAGAGAGTGAAGAGAGCGCATGGGACACTAGCTCCCCCAGCCCCACATTCGATCCCGGAAGGAGCAACACACGGGCTGGAAATGACCACTCAGCAAACCCAACCATCACATTCCAGCTCACAGCAGGTAGCAGCACCATCCAATATGAACCTTCTATTAACATGAAAAAAGTAGCCCTGGCCAGTGTGGCTCAGTGGATTGAGTGCTGGCCCTCAAACCAAAGGGTCGCTGGTTCAATTCCCAGTGCAGGGCACATGCCTGGGTTGCAGGCCAGGTCCCCAGTAAGGGGCGTGTGAGAGGCAACCACATATTGCTGTTTCTCCCCCTCTCTTCCTCCCTTACCTTCTCTCTAAAAATATATAAAGTCTTAGAAAAAAACATGAAAAAAGTCACAAGAAATACATGAATTTCATCTTAATATTTAATTCCATGCTTCAAAATACTGTCATTTCCACTTGCAATCAATAAACTGTTTTGTTTTTTACTAACTCTTCAGAATTTGTGCACATCGCAATTTGCACAAGGCACATTTCAAGGGCTCAACAGCCCCTGTAGCCAGTGGCTATCATATTGGACACCGGAGGTCTATGGACTGCTGACCGTGTCACAAGGTTGGTAATTCTGCAGGTGAATTTCAAAGAGCCCTGCAAAATCGGTGTTTCTTTTCCCTCTCAAAATTCACCTCTTTACCCCTCCTTTTCCCTATTCTTTCATTAAAAAGAAAAGTTCATTTATTTTAAATATTAAATAAAAGTACATACTGCTATTATTTTTTATAAACATTTGTTTCTTCTTTCTCTTAGGGACAAAAACACAAACCATTACTGCCAAAAAAGGACTAAAATGAGCTGTTTTCTACTAGGTTTAGCTACATGAGGTTGTCTAAATGCAACAGCTTTTCATCAATCTTTCAAATGGTTCAACCTGACTTGTTTGAGATGTTCCTGAAATGTGATCAGTGGCCACTGAGGGAGAAAATAAGTTCCTGCCCTGCATTTGAAGGTTAATTTCAAACTATACTCAATAGTTTTTATGGTGTAGTTTTTATACTCGTTGTGACACTTCTTATACTAAAGAAAACTATTCTCATAACAGTTGTTACAGTCTAAAGTTTATATAGCTTATAAACTTTTATAAACATGTATATCCACATCCTAGAAAATAAGAATATTTTAAACTAAACGTGCTGCAGGGGTATCCTAACCCCATGATGAGGGTGACAGCTAAGAACAGTGGGTAACAGCCACAGTAATAACGCTAACCTTTAACACTTGCTCTGTGTCACATACAACCCTGTGCAGTGTAATCTACCAAAGCACTGCTACCAAATGGCACTTTGCAATGAAATACAGAAATGTATACAAACATATCCTGTTCTAAAACGTTAAAAACACAAACATTTCTGTCTCAGTTATTAACACCGGTATTTCTGAAACCAGCAGCCAAAATACGCGTTCCAAGAAATGACTATCCCAGCACCCCAAGGTGCGCTTCCTACTTGCCTGGCACCCATTTTTCAAAATGGATGCCCGTCCTTCATTCATTCATTCAACAAACAGTCGAGGACCTACCACTGCCAGGCGCTGAGGATACAGTGACGAACAAGACGGACCAGATCCCTGCTCTCATGGAACTTGGCACGGCAGACAACAAACAAGAACACAAAAAACTCCACGAGATAACGTTTATATCTAACATGCAATTCACACACAGCCACCTTCCTACATGGAGTAAGACAAAGATCTGTGAGCCTAAGAAAGCACCAGCTAAATGCAATGTGGAATCCCGGGTCAGGTCCTGGAACAGAAAGAAGACATTACTGGAAAAACTATTCAAATCCTACGAAAATCGGTAGTTAACAGCACTGAATCAATGTTTATTTCTGGTTTGGTCATTGTACTTGGTTTATGTAAGACGTTAACAGGTGTTTCTGTACATCTACAGTTAAAGGGTTCTTTTATAAATTTCTGGGTGTGCATTTGCAGACTCAACAATGGAACACTTTCCTAAAGTACTTTTTGCTTTTAGCTTCTACCATTCCTCATTATTGTGACAAAATTCTACTATTAGTACAAGAAGATGCCAGTCATCGACTAGCAGTGTTTAGGTCCCACTGAATTTATTTTGATAATGCCTCTAGGGTTTTTTTAATGGAAAAGTAGTAATGAGTACTTTTTCATTGCTTAAATATGACACTGAAATTGGCAAACTGACTGCGTGATGCTTAAGCTCCCTCTCGGATGGGAATCTCAGGAACAACCTCTTCTCCACTTTGCTTCCCTCCCTCCCTTGCCCGCTTAGATTCCACGGCCCAGGACTTTAACCTCTCTCTTCCCAATATCCTCAGTCATTCCATGTCTTCTGTCCTGTTACCCTGGCCAGAAACAATCCTAAATCAGTCTTCCTGTTCACCT
The DNA here is from genome assembly GCA_004026545.1 of Mormoops blainvillei. Lineage (NCBI taxonomy): Eukaryota > Metazoa > Chordata > Mammalia > Chiroptera > Mormoopidae > Mormoops > Mormoops blainvillei. The sequence continues at coordinate 9,670 of PVJD01019804.1, forward strand.
TCTCAGCATTTCCATCCCAAATGCCAAAGGAAAGAAGAAAAAAAAAAAAATCATACAGTTTTATAGATGGGTCCCACTTTAATTACTTCCGGGTCTCCAACCTCAACTGGGCTGAGGAGAGTTGTGGTATTATTGTTGTATCACACAGTAACACAGCCACTGGCTCACGAAACTTAATAAACATAGACTGAACGAATGAATGAAGTGAGCAACCATTTTAACAATTTGTACAGTACTGAGTTAATGCAACGACAGGACTGAGGTGTGTAAGAATCAATTTTCTCTAGATCACATTTTCACTGGAAAAAAATATTGCAATGAGTAATAATTACATCATTAAAGGAAAAAATAAGTGCATCTGATGGAGACACACACAGACACCGTGCAAGCACCATTCAAAAAATTACCTTTTAAGCTCCTGTTCCAGCTTCTCTATTTGTTTCTTGGTTGAACTCAGTTGTCCCTCCTGGAGACTGACTTGTGACTCCTTGACTTGAAGCTCGTGAGAAACCTTCTGCTTAGCCTTCTCCAGGTTTTCACATATTTCCATCAAGCTTTGATTCTCCTTCTTCAGATTTGTTGCCTCCGTTTTCTCATTCTCAACCTAGTGGGGATTGTTCAAAAGGAAAGAGTTCTCCTACTTCGTCAGTTTACCAGGTATTGTTTATAAATCTGAGCTTACCATGGACGACTATTTTTCTGAGATTGGGCTGTAAGGACCCAGCTATCGATATGCAATGAATGCAGAGTTCTGCATCCTCGCTTTAAAGTCTCCAGAGAGAAAAGTTCTACAAAGTCATGTATTGACTCATTTTCAAGTCTGACTGCCAAAGCCAGTAATCGTAAGGAACGGGAAGATTCACCCACTGGCAAAGACATTTCAGGAGCAGTCACTGTCTCACTAATTTTCTGGTTAATGAAGAGGTAAGAAAGAAGTACTGTTTCAGTTTTCCTTTACTAGTCCTAAAGAGATGAGGTCTGGGAATATATCAAGGTGAAAAACCCACTCTCGAAAAGTGACAGCCACTTGGACCGCAAAGTGTTCTATATTGTCCCCCCTCCATATCAGCAGGTAAGCAGAAAGGAGGCCAGAGGATGAAGAAAACAAGGTAATTGAAATTAAAAATGTCTCAAAAATGTTCCCGACTGGTGTGGCTCAGTAGCTTGGGCATTGTCCCACAACGCAAAAGGTA
>PVJD01019805.1:0-10852 GCA_004026545.1 Mormoops blainvillei
TTTGAGACCCGGTTTCCTTCCCTTCACTGTTGATTCCCTGAATATTTTTCTGTATTTCACTTTGCATAGCCCTCACTTTTTCCTCTATTTAGTATCCATACTGCACCATTTCTGTGAGCATCCAGATTTACCAGTGTTCTGAACTCTGCATCTGATAGGTTGGCTGTCTCTTCATTGCTTAGTTGTATTTTTTCTGGAGTTTTGATCTCTTCTTTCATTTGGGCCATATTTCTTTGTCTCGGCCCTTCTGTTATGTTGTAAGGGGTGTAGCCTTAGGTAGCCACCATGGCAGGCAACCCCTTTCATTGTGTTGTGGCACTGTATGTGAGGGGTGGGTCAGAGAGGAAACAGTGATGGTTGCTCAGCTCTCACCCCACCTTTACTCACTTCCTCTGCTACTCACAGCAAATTGGATCCTTCTGGTGCTGATTCCCGGGTGGGAGGGTTTGTGTATGTTCTGGGACCCTGTGGGTCTCTCCAGTGGACTCTCCTGTGAGGCTGGGAGTTTTTCCAGCTGCCACAACCTCCACAAGTTCTCACAGCCAGAGTGTTAAAGGCTTTCTTAACCCTGGGTTGCACAGTCTGTCTCACTCCACAGTTGTTCCTTCTGGTTTTTTATCCGCACACAAATGTGGGACTGCCCGGTCCAGCAGCCGCCGCCTTGCCCACTAGGTCCTCCAGCCACTGCCTTGCCACGCTTCCTCTCCGACCTGGCTGCCCATCTCTGTCCCTCCTACCAGTCTGGATGAATGTTTCTTCTTTAACTCCTTGGTTGTTGGACTTCCATACTGTTCGATTTTCTGGAAGTTCTGGTGGTTTTTTGTTTTTAAATTTGCTGTTGTCCTTCTTTTGGTTGTGTGAGAAGGCAGGTGTACCTGCCTATACCTCCACCTGGCTGGAAGTCTGAATGAAACATTTTTAATTCAAACAGAAGAATTTTGTCTACAGGTGCTAGCAGACAAGAAGCGCAAGTGGAGAAATACTGCGTATTTTATTATGCATGGTGCCACTCAGGAGCATGGGAAGTCAATGCCGAAAAGCCTAAACTCCCCAATGGCATGTAGGTTACAGATCATATAGGGCAAATTCACCAGACACCAGGGTTAGGGGTTTGCGATTATGCTGAGAACCCATTGGTTGGAGGTAAAGCAAGAGTAATAAGTCATTTCTTCAGATCTTGAGAACAGTTCTGAAGTCTTTTCCTGCATCCCTCTATTCTGTTTGGTCTCATGGAAAAATAGCCAGTGGGTCATTCCACATTACGGCTAGGAACTGAAACATACATTAGGTCAAGATGTTACCTTGAGGTCCGTGATGTGACCATTAGTCAGCTTCTGGCTACTGTCTCCTGATGCCGTGGGGGTTGCTGCTTATTGAGGAAGAGACTAGGCCTCAGGGCTATACTTAGGGAGGATTATGGTTCTTAGAAGTAGGACCTAAAACTAAATTTAATGAAAGTCATAAGGACACTTGGGTTCACTCTACCAGGAAGTCTAAGATACAAGGCTGCTTAATAGAACCTTAGCATGTTAGAACTTGAAGTGGTTTGAAAAATCAAATCAAATTCTTCCTTCAAGGGGGAAGGACCTCTTTGGGGTGACCCAATCAGTTGGAGGCAGAACACAACTTAGAATCTAAGTCTACTGGGCCGTCTGGTTTCAAAGAGCCTAATCCTGTCCCTAAATTAATCAATCCCTTCTCTTCCTCTTCCCTTCTTGTTCCCCTCCCCCTTTTCCCCTTTTCCCTTCCCCCTTCCACACATTGATTTCTCTCTCCCTCTTTCTCCCTCCCCTCACTTCCCCTCTTCTCTGGCAAAATAACACCAAGAAAACTAAGGCTTTTTCTTACCACAGAGCAGTCTGTAAGAGAACAGTAGCTACAGACAACTAAGCACTAAAAGGTACTCTAAGCTGCACTTTCTAGTATGGTAGCCACCAGACCCATGTGGCTGTTGAGCATTTGAAATATGACTGTGTCTATGATAAATATAAAATACACATTAGATTTCAAAGCCTTAGTATAAAGTAAGTAAAATATTTCATAAATAATTTTGAGTACATGTGGAAATGGTGCTGTTTTGGATTTTTTGGTAAAATATATTATTAAAATTAATATGATCTGTTTCCTTTTACTTTTTAAAATATAGCTACTAGAAAACTTAAAATTATATATGTGATTCACATTATATTTTGATAGGCAGCACTGGTCTAGAAATCCCCAAGAATAAATACTTTCTCAAAAGTTTACTTCATTAAGTGCTAATTATCCTTTTTTTTTTTTTCTTTTTTTTTGCTAACACGTGCTACTCTTCTGAGACAAGTGACATCTAGTGAAAGCTGGGTGGTTGGAGAGGGAGTTAGGAGGTATTGGGGAGCACAAGAATGGTGATTAGTCCAAACTTCTGACTTAGAATTGTTTTATATATTTAGAACTCTTCAGCTAACAAGTCTGAGGTAAAGACCTAAAGGAGGGAAAAGTGAAATAGACACTCTTTGAAATAGAAATGTGCCTTCCTCTTTGGATTCTAGTCTTGCTTTCCACTTATCAACATTTATTGATGCTCGGGTGGCCAACCTTTGGCGTCTCTGTGCCACACTGGAAGAAGAATTGTCTTGGGCCACACATTAAATTCATTACGACACGTAATCACAAAAAAAATCTTATAATATTTTAAGTAAATTTATGATTTTGTGTTGGGCCGCATTCACAGCCATCCTGGGCTACGTGTGACCCATGGGCCACAGGTTGGACATCCCTGCGTCATGTGCCAGACAGTTTTCTAGTGCAAGATACAGATGAATATGACCTAGTGACTACTCTCAAGGAGCTTGTGTTCCAGGTAGAGAATTAATTTGAATCCAGTCTTGTACTCTAGATAAGCACTATAATGATGGTAGAAAAGAAACCACTATTGGAGCACTAGAAAGTCAAGATGCATTCTGCCTGGAAAGGAGACTGGAGGCTTTATTGTCTTGGACTTGATGTTATCAGGCAGAAAGGCAAGTGGGAAAGATGTTTTAGCCTGAGGGGTACGGCTTGACTAAAAAGCATGGGGAGTGGTAGAAAGTGACCTTTGGAATAGTAGTTTGAGACCATATTTTGGGGGATTTGATTACCTGTCTAAGGAGCTGGCTCTTATACTGTATGCAGAGACCCGTAGAGGGTTTTAAGCAGAAGAACGACATGTTCAAGACTGTATGTTAGAGATGCCACTCCACTGCTCCTGGGAAGGTAGATTGGAGGGGGCGACACCGAATGCAGGGAGGCTTAACAAGGAAGTCATTGCACTTGGCCAGGCAAGGGATAGCAAGGACTCAAATGGAAAAAGGAGAGAATGTGTATAATAAACAGTTAGGTGAGGGATGAAAGGGAAGTGTCAAGCATGGTCCCAGGTTTCTAACTTAGATCCCTAGGTGCCTTGTCCACATCTGGAAATGTAGGAGGGGATCAGCTGAAATGGAGCATATAAGATGTACTCTGGACTTATTGGTAGAGCTGCAGAGGGAGCTGGCGAGAGCTGAAGTGCTTGTGTTTGTGTTTCAGATGGTGACCCTCTTTCAGATGTGGGTTGTTCCCCTCTATTTCACAGTGAAGCTGCACTGGTGGAGGTTCCTAGTGATCTGGATCTTCTTCTCTGCTGTAACAGCCTTTGTCACCTTCCGAGCCACCCGAAAACCACTAGTACAGACAACCCCAAGGTGAGAATTTAGGTAGTGGGATGCACGGGAGGAGGGTGGGTTCCCAAGGTGAGAATTTAGGTAGTGGGATGCACGGGAGGAGGGTGGGTTTAGACTGAAAAAATTGCAATTTTTATCTGCCACGTTTCCTTGGCACTGGGCCCTACCAAAACAAGCTGATTGGGATTCCTACCTCCCCTATTTACAGATTAAACGCCCCCTCAAAATATTTCCCTATAGCTTACCTTATAGTTTATTTCAAGCTTTGTTTACATTAAAAACAAACAGTCCTGGCCGGTGTGGCTCAGTTGGTTGGAGAGTCATCCCATACATCAAAAGGTTGGGGGTTCAATTCCCGGTCAGGGTACATACTTAGGTTGCAAGTCTGATCCCTGGGAAGCAACCAGTTGATGTTTCTCTCTCTCCCTTCCTCTCTCTCTAAAATCAATAAATGTATTTTTTTAAAAAGCAAACAACATAAGCAAATCTTGGTGATCATTGTATCATTTAAAATGTTATTTTCTTCTGTGAACCCTTCCCTGATATCTAAGTTAGACTTCTTGTTATATTGTTTCATAGTGCCCTGCAGTTCTTTTTTCAGAGCTTATTATAATTTATAACTAAATACTGTTTTGAAAGTCTATCCACTGAACTGTAACTAGGAGATTAGGAACCACATCCATTTTGTCTATCACTGTACATCCAGGCCCTACCACAGGGCCTGGCACATAGTAGCCTGCTCTATGAATTTTTGTTGCATGAGTGAATCTCAGCAAATTTGCAATTTTTCGACAAAGAGTACTTCCTTTTGGGTCACAACGCAGCTCCTGCCTGCATAATTCTTTGCATTTTATCCACATGCATTTCTTATTTGATCCTCCCAAGCAGTTTGTGAGGTCATTTAATAGCTGTACCTTACAGAAAAAAGAGAGATTTCCTCATTCATTCATTCAGCAAGCACCTGCTATGTGTCAGGCCCTGTGTCGAGTGCCGGGGATACAGTATTGGATAAGACATGGTCCCTGCCCTCAAGGAGTGCTTGGTTTAATTGAGGAGATAGACAAGAAAGCAGCTGTTTTAGTGCAGTTGGTAAGTACAGGCCCAGGAGAGCCTAACAGAGAAAGTGACCAGCCTCCAAGTTATGACTACTTAATCCAAAGTCTTCATGTTGCACGTTGCTGTTTTTCCTATGCCTCGGATGTTTCACTGCAGTGCAAGCCTTCCCTGGCCATCTGAGTCTCATTTTACATACTAAAATTTATCTTCAAGGTAAAGTTGGTGATCCAGAAGCACTTCTCTGGCTGTGGTAATTTACTTTATGTTAAGGGCCATTATATAGAAAATACAGGCTCTATAGAGAGATAGACGTGGATTGGAATGCCCAGCCCTACCACTTGTTAATTTTATGACCTGTGTGATTTCATCTTTCTGAAAATTGAATTTTTTATCCCTAAAAGTGTGTTGTTAATTACTACCTCATATAGGGTGATATAAAGAAAAAGTGTAATAAAGCATATTAAGAGTCACCAAGTCACAGACAGTATCAACTTCTAGCTAAAATGACTGAAAATAATCCATAACCTGGAAGGTTTTTGATAATAACATTTGATAGTGCTTTATAATTTCAAAGCACTTTCATAAACATCCACATATATTCATATAGCATTTATGGAGCCATATATTATATACACCAGGAAATGAGCTCTATATAAACCAATGAGAAAGGTAGCACAGTTTCCCTATTTTAGAAATAAGTGAAATTGTCTCAGAGGTGATTTGACTTTCCTCGGGTTCCCCAGTGAATAAACCTCATTTAGTCCAGATTCCACCTAAAATTCCACATCCTTTCCGTTGTGTCTCACTCACATCTGAACAGTGCAAACCCTGATTAATGGAACTGTGTGTGGTCTTTGAGGGCAGGCACTGTAAGATGTTTGGGGCCTTTCCTTTGCCCAAGAAGCTATCACCCTTGCTTAGCCAAAGCAGAGAGTCACAGGCGGGGACCTGGAGCTTTCTCCATGGGACCCAGCATGGTTGGCAGTAACCTAGTTGAGTCTCAGGAGCTAGACAGGCCAGTACTGGTTATTTGAGCAAATTACTAAATTGCTCATATGCTCTCATCACAGGTAAAACAGTGGCTCCTGATATTGGAGACCTATCTCTATAGCATTTAAAAGGCTCTGGTACATTCTGTTACCATCTTTCCTCTCTGAACCCAGGTGGAATCAACCAGCCAGATTCCACACTGCTTTTCATTGGCTCCTTGGGAGACCTGCTCCTCCTTCAGGAGTATTGCACCACCTTGCTCCATCCTTCCACCACCACCACCCACATACATTACATCCAATTTAAAGGTATTTCAGTGCCTCCCTTCTTACCCCTTTTACTCTGGAAAAAAATTTTTCAGAAACAAGTCATTAGAAATCATTCATTTCATTATTGGCATGTGGATAGGAGCAAAGTGGTATTCAGATTAACCACACCCAGGTATGAAATTCTGTAGCTAATTCTACTTCTTTTTTATCTTCCCTTGAATTCTCTTTCTTGACAAGAATTGCTAGCCTTCTCCCCTTTCCCTTCTGAGCATAGCTATAGTTACTAGTTTTCACTTCCTTATCCAACTAACCTGAATTTGAGATGGCGGAGGTCCACTATGCTCTTCATTTGAGGATGAAACCTTTTAGGCCCTCTTTTCTTCCCTTGGTCTGAGACCAGGAAGATACAAAATACTGGCTCCCCAGTATATGGAAGCGTTATTGCAATTAAGGGAGGGAATGATCAGCTTTGTATTATGACTAAAGTTTCTCAGTAAGTCCTAAGCAAAGAGCCTGGTGTTCCCATTGATGTGAGAATAAGGGATTCTGGTGGTCCAGAGGTCTCTAGGATAGAGTTTGTGTCTGCTGTATTAATTTTCTCTCCTTTTTCCAGGTTGGTTTATAAGTGGTTCCTGCTGATCTATAAAATCAGTTATGCCACTGGCATCGTTGGCTACATGGCTGTCATGTTTACCCTTTTTGGTCTTAACTTATTATTCAAGTGAGTACCCTTTGCTGGGTTTTGTTTTGTTTTTTTGCTGGTGTTGGGGGAGGAGAGGCTCGTGTGATATATCTTTCTTCCTGGGGCAAGTCCTGTTGGTAACAGGGAGAATATGTTATCCAGGATAAGAGAGTTGAGCTATGGGGGATGGGAGGATGGGCCCTCCATAATTGTGCTGGCAAAGAGAAAGGAATACCTGGATAATACAAAGTTAGAATTTCAAATCATTGGTTATATTTTCCAGTAATTTATATTTTAGTGGAAAAGTGTGAGAACAAAAGTAAGAATAATAATGATTATAGCCAGTTACCTGTGACTCCATCATCCTTATAGAACCATTTTCTTTGTCCATTTCTTTATTCCAGCATCCACTCTGCCTCAGTGGTCTTATGTTCAGGAGACTAGGAGTTGGCAAACTAAGTCCTATGGGCCAAATTGACCTGCCTCCTGTTGTTATAAAAGAAAATAAATATTTTACTGGAACACAGTAACACCCATGTGTTTACATGTTGTCTATAGCTGGCTTTGCAGTGAAACAGCAGAATTGAATAATTGTGGCAGAGACTATATGGGCCACAAAACCTAAAATATTTACAATCTGGCCCTTCACAGAAAAAGTTTGCCAACTCTGGGCTAGGCATTTGAACTCATGGGATATAATTGGCCATACTTGACAACAGATCTACCTAGAAGAATACAAGATGGGAATCAGCAGTTCTCATAGTAGTGAGATGTGAGGGAATGACAGCCACACAGATGGGTTTGGGAGCCGTCTGGCCTAGAAGTACCCCTTGCCCAAGGAACACATCCAGTCCAGGTGCAGCATACTAATCACAGGTCATGTTTAACATATAAGCATTGTTGCTTTGTAACACATCTGGCATTCCACCTTTATCAGATTTCTAAGGAAACAGTTCTCGAAAGCTAACCTGTGGACATTTAAGTCCTGCTCCGTTGTTGGGCACTTAGGTTGTTTTTCTATGTAGCGTTATCACAGATCATTGCTCTATTGCTTCCTAATGTTATGTTACTAGTAGTTGGAGTCTGGCTATTGTTTTATATTGTCGTAAGCTTTCCAAAAGATGTGTATCAGCGAGCAGGTTTCCCCCACCTCCAGCTGAGGCAGATGCCAAGAAATTCTGGGCTGGTGGGTACAGAAAGTAGAGCAGAATAGGGTGGAAATGTGGTTTCGTGGCTGAGGTGATGAGGGCTGTGGATCATGAGAAATCCTAAGCCTGAGACAGAGTACTGAAGCTAAAGATATTTAGGATTCAAATTAAAATTCATAACCACCTGCCTCTTCCCCAGACCTAGTACACTGTACGTAGGAGTTTCTTTGAAACTGAAGGTAGTAAATCATACTTAATTTGTGAGAGGACAGCCATGGAATTCTTTCTTCTAGCGGTAGAACAGGCTGGAAGAATTAACAGGCTCTACAAAGGCTTACAGGAACTTGCCAGTTTGGAGTCTTAACACATGTCATCAAAGAAAACTGAGATATTTCCATATATGTTCTCAACCTGTGCGGCTTAAAAAAAAAAAATCAAGATTTTGCATTATTCTTCTGATCAAGTTAATTGGTGTAAAATCATGATGTCTGATATTAGGTTAAATATTATAAGATTGATAAATTCCATTTTCTAAGATAAATAATCATTTACAGCTTTAAGTGAAAACATACAGTTCCTGGTCCAAATATTTTAACAAAAGTACGCTTCTATAATAAACATTTATAGACTCAAGGTTGCAAGTTATTGGTCCTTGGACTTATTAAAACAAACCTCCTGATATTACAGGTAAGAACCTTGTCCTTATACCTGAAACCTATATAATTTTATACCCCAATACATTTGAAAACAAGAACTTTTTCCTTCTTAGTAAATAGGCGTGGACCAAAATTTAACTTGATGACATTACACAGAATATGTATAGGTGCAACTTAAAATTTTATGGTAACTGGTATGTAACTGACCTTTTTTTCTAAAAGCTGTGGTTGGCAAACTTGTTCTGTAAAGGATTAAATAATAAATATTTTAGGTTTTGTGGGATAAAAGGCAAAATCTAGGATATGATATAGGTACTCACATAACAGAGAGAAAACTCTGTCCTTGCCCCACCTTGTTTGCCTGTTTGTCTCAGATGGTGGACATAATTTGTGCACACTTGCCATCAGATGACACATTCTTAGAAGCAGAGGGCTGACAAGGGGTATGTGACCACTGGGATCATTTTCTTTTTCTACTCCAGTGACACCAGTGGAGTCCTACCACTGTTGTCAACAGTGGAGTCCCCAGTATGTAGGTGCCAATCAGAATGGGCCCTAGGCAGCTGCAGTGCCTGGTTGCCAGTTGGAGGAGACAGGCACTGGGAACATAGTGAGCAAGTGGGGCAGGAGGTGATACCCTGCCTTGGTCTTTGCAGCTCACAACACTAGCCTGTTCAGGTGGTGCCCACAGACACTATAAAAACAGGTGGCAGGCCAGATTCGGTCTTAGTTTGCCAATATTTGCTCTAGCCCTTATACCTTCCAACTTCAAGCACTGCCTTCTGTGTCCCAGAGTAGTAAAACAAAGCAGTTGTATTCCAGGGCAGGCCTTAACAGGCCATGCTACTTCCTTTACAGGATCAAACCAGAAGATGCCATGGACTTTGGCATTTCTCTCCTCTTCTATGGCCTCTACTATGGTGTCCTTGAGCGGGACTTTGCGGAAATGTGTGCAGACTACATGGCGTCTACCATAGGGGTGAGTTTACCTGGGCTATTAATACTGCCTCCTGCCACCGCCAAAGAGTTTAAGATAGCATTGCTTGTTTGACGGAAGAGATAAGCTATATAAACCCTTCAAGATTTGGGTGGTATGTGTGGAGATTTCTTCCTCAAAATTTGGAAAGTCAGATCTCAGATGTACCCTGTAATTTTTAACTTTAAGACCAGTATAGGAAAGGACCACTTTCCCCTGCAGAAAGTTAACATTCATTCAACAAGTATTTATGTAATGCCTTTGTGCCTCAACATTGTATGTGCTGGAATTACAAAGGTGTACAGAAATAAATGTGGTCCTTACCTAAATGGAGTTTACTACTCTCTAGTGACAGAGATGGCTATTAAGGTAATAACCACAAAAATAAACATAAAATTATAACATCAGTAAATATTATGAAGGAAAGGTTCATGATGCAATGAACAAATGCAGTAGTGGCATTTGACTTAGTCTCAGATCTCAAAAATAGCTTTCCTGAAGAAGTGACTACTGAACTGACTTGAACAATGAGTAGGAGTTTATTAGAGGAAGTGGGAAGCTAAGTGAAAATAGGTAGAGTAAATAGCATGTGTAAGAGTCCTCTAGTGGGGACAGCAAGGGTGAAGAGGACGCATGGCAAGGAGGCGGACTGGGCAGTCCCACATTCATGTGCAGGTAAGCCGGAAGGAACAACTGGGGAGCAAGACAGACCACATGACCCAGGGCTCCAGCGTGGGAAACTAAAGTCTCAAAACCCCTGGCTGTGAGAACCTGTGGGGGTTGCTATGGCGGGAGAAACTCTCAGCCTCACAGGAGAGTCCGTTGGAGAGACCCACAGGGTCCTTGAATGTACACAAACCCACCCACTCAGGAATTAGCACCAAAAAAGCCCATTTTGCTTGTGGGTAGTGGGGGAAGTGACCGAAAGTGGGGCGAGAGCTCAGCAAGCATTAGTTTCCTCTCTCACCCCTCCGCCACATACAGCACCACAACACAACAAAGGTGGTTGCCCTCCCTGGTGACTACTCAAGGCTATGCCACATATAATGTAAAAGGCGTATAGAGATAAAGAAATGTGGCCCAAATGAAAGGACAGATCAAAACTCCAGGAAAAATGCAGTTAAGCAATGAAGAGACAGTCAACATGTCAGTGCAGTGTTCAAAACACTGATAATCAGGATGCTCACAGAAGTGGTACGGTATGGATACTAAATAGAGGAAAAAGTGAGGGCTATGCAAAGTGAAATACAGAAAAATATTCAGGGAATCAACAGTGAAGGGAAGGAAACCGGGTCTCAAACCAATGATTTGGGACAGAAGGAAGAAATAAACATTCAGCTGGAACAGAATGAAGAAAAGAGAATTCAAAAAAATGAGGAGAGGCTTAGGAACCTCTGG
>PVJD01019806.1:0-10863 GCA_004026545.1 Mormoops blainvillei
GCACAATTACAAATGTAGAAAGCAGGACCCACAGCTTCTCCTCTTGATTAATTTTTGTTTTGTTTTGATAATCAACATGAATTAAACAGCTTGTTGAAATAATTTTTATTAGAATTGTAAACTTAAGGGCAAAGGATGGCACTTTTTTCATCTCTGTGACCCGCCATGGTGCTTAGAGCCATCCCTTATACATAGTTAATGTGTAATAAGCATCTCAAAAAACATTGATAATAACAAGTCCTTTTCTTACCCAGAACACTCAGGCCCGTACTCCACTAACATTGACTGAGTCCCTCACAAGTGCCAAGCTGCATTTTAAGCACTTTGCAAATGTTCAACGGTGAGTGGGGAGGTTGGGGTCCTTCCCTACAGATAGTTTGTCACACAGTTGTGCACGCGTAACCTTCGGAGGGGGTGACAGTTCTGAGCTGCAGAAGGCGATCGGGGTGCGGGGCGGGGGGTGGGGTGGGGGGGCAAACAGCCTGGCGCGGAATCCCGCAGTTCACTTATTCATAAATGCACCCAGCGTCAAATGGTAGTGAAACACATCAGGAGACGCACTCCACCCTATTTTTCCGCTAAGAAAGCTGCTATTGTCTGCTCTCAGCTGAGATGGGGTCAAGCAGGGACATGGCTCCTTTGCCTGCTCTCTGGCTCCCAGCGAGTTTCCTAAGAGGTTTCTGCAGATCTAATGCCATTGTAAGTCCAGCTGTCCTGGAGGAATTGAGATGGGATTTGAGGCCCTACTGCCTAAGGGCAGTGACCCCTGAATGGTCAGGACAGATAATGATGGGGTAGGATTCCCCAGGTGGTCCCAGGCCATTCTCTCAGCATTTGCACCGGGAAGGTGTCTGTACTGATGAGTCTGGAGTTAATCATCCTTTTCCCCAGTGGCCCCATCGGCACCGCCAGCAGCAGAGCTGGTCCTGTGAAGAGTTCTGCTGTGGTACATCATGGAGTAACCCATGTGGCAGAGACTCCTAGTATTCCCCACTATCAATTTTACCTTTCTGCCTTAGTAATGGACCCCCACTTCCCCCCGACACACACAGAGTAACCGGTGCCCTTCCAGCCTCCCTTGCTGGTTGAGTCTATGTCTGCCTGACGATGCGAGTGACAGTGGTGCGTGGGGGCGGAAGGAGAGAGGGAGTAGGGGAGGGGGGAGTGAACGTATATGCCAAATACTGAGGATGATGAGAAGGCAAGATAAAAAGATACTGGGTTCTTGGCCACCTCAGGGAGCCTAACCCCAAACTTCATTTACATGAGAAGAAAATAGAGTTCTATCTTGTTTAACCTCGTTTGGGGGTGGGGCCATTAAAAGCTGAATCTAACTCTCACTGGCGCCTGGATAGGGAATGAGGCTGCTTGTTTGAAGACTTCTGGAAGTGGAAGGCTTACTCCAAGAACTATTTTCCAAATCGTTGGTGGGGGATCCAGATCACCATTCCCCACAGCCGCTGCCCGTCAGCTTGGGGTGAGGGTTAGGGTTCAGAACAGTCTCTGGAGGGACTGTCAGGGAAGGGACCCTTGGCGGGGAAACCTGCTATGTTCTAAAAATTCTGCATGGCCAGAGCAAGTCCCTCAAAGTCTCCTTTTCAAAGGTGTGTTGCTGAAAGCACAGTAGACACAGATTGCATGGTTTTGAGGGAGAAGGGGGAATGAATGGTTTTCATAAGCAGAGAGAAAAATCTTAAGGCCGTATTTCACAGACTCCAGCCTCTCTACCTGGTTTCTCCGTTATCCTCTTCCTCTGCCTCTTTTTCTCTCCTTTCCCTGAAGGAACACATCATCTTTGATGGCCAGAAATCAGTTTTCACTTCATCGAGCTAGCAGCCAGCTCTGTTTAAATTGAAAGTGATATAAACTCCAGTTCAGACGGACTGAAGCAAAAATAATTTGTCAGCTCATGTAACCAGGAGCTTCACACACAGCCGGATTCAGGTGCTTAAACAGTGTCACCAGGAGTGCCTCTCACCTTTGCTTTTTTCTGTTTGCCTCTCCCTCCCCGCGTGGTGGGAAGCTGGCCACCAGAAGCCTTAGGTGTAGCAAGCCAGACCCTCTTTGCTAATGGTTTCAGCAAAAATCCTGGGACTGCCTCTTTGACGGACTTAGGCCTCGGCTTATCCCTGAACACAGGGCTGACCGGCCAGGTGGATTTCTATACTGAGCCTGGGCGGAGTCAGCCTCGCCAGTGAGCAGGGGAGCGGCAATGCTCTGAGAAAAATCAGGGCAATACCGAGCAGCCAAAACAAGGTTTTAAAGCTGTTACATCCAGGATTTTATAAAGCTGTTACACGTGGATTTTATAAATCCTGCCCAGGGGGCAAACCTGGTTTACTAATTTCTGTGCTTTTCATTCAAGAGACACATACATGGCAGAGACACAGAAAGGGAAACTAGGAGAGATGGGAGGAGGATGGAATTCATTTGTTTCCAAGCTGAAAGCTAAAAAGGTCCAGATAAGGCAAAGGAGGTGGTAAGGGTGTGGTCACTCGCTGTACAGCGTGGCAGGGGCCTGGGGGTTGCGGGTAAGCACGTCCTCTGAATCATAATTGCTTATTCGAAATCATTACCAAATTGCCCTGGACACAAGAGCTGGATGTAAAGAGTATTAGGCAGGAAACGAGGGAGCCCTAGCTCCCTGTAAAACTGGCCCAGCAAGATGTGCAGGTAGGTCTCACTGTACTGAGCTGGGGGAGCACAGCTGTCAGCACCCCACCCGCCCCCACCCCGCCTAGGGATTGGAGGCCTCAGGGAAAGGCCTCGCTGCCCCACCTCAAGGAAAAGGCCAGGCCTCACAGCCGGGAGAGCACAGCAGGCCCTATATGTGCACACGCAAGTGCTCACATATATACTCTGTCACTGTCACCTCAAGAGGCAGGTGTTCCCCTTGCCGTACTGCAGAAGAGGAAGCTGAGAATGAGACCTGCAGTTTAGGGGACCCACATGAGGTACAGGAGCTTTCATCACTATGACAATGCCCCTTTCCAATATAAAAATGACCAACCCTGCCATTATGTCACCAGCACTGGTGTTGGTCTGTGTGGGAGAGCAGGAGAATGGCCAGGGCTGTGGCACCACCGCCCCCGCCAAGCTCTGAAGTCTAGGGACACAGTGGGGTCCCTATATGCACGCTCTCTCTGAGTGAATGCTACCAGCCTCACCTGCCAGCTCGACCTGAGCCAAATCTGAGAGGCCCATTGCTAAAAAGGGCCCCTTCTTTTTCTTCTCCCCGGCATCTTGGGTGCTTGGACCCCTGCAGTTAGAAATGGCTCTGGGAATTTAATTCTTTTCTGCAGCTCCGGTTGTAAGAACTGAAGATCAGGGTTTTGAGTTCACAGCACAGCCTTTTCTCATACCACTTCCTTAAATCAGTTAAGATTAGTTATCCTCCATCTTAGGTAAGATTACAGTTAAGAGGCTTCCGATCAAGATGGAGGCACAGGTAAACACGGCTTGCCTCCTTGCACAACCACATCAAAATTACAACTAAAATATAGACCATCACTCTTAGAACCATCAGATCAAGTTAAATGGGAGTCTGACAACTACAGAATTAAAGAAACCACGTCCATCCAGACTGGTAGGAGGGGCAGAGATGTAGAATGGGCTGGTCCCACACCACACCCACATGTGGTAGGTAAGAATTTGGGAAGGAGTGCCAGCTGATATAGCTCAGTGGACTGAGTGTGGGCCTGTGAACCAAAGGGTCACGGGTGTGATTCCCCAGTCAGGGCACATGCCTGGGTTGCGGGCCAGGTCCCCAGTAGGGGATGCACAAGAGGTAACCACACATTGATGTTTTTCTTCCTTTCTTTCTCTCTCTCTTCCCCTCTCTCTAAAAATAAAATAAATAAAATCTTTAAAAAAAAAAGAAAAGAATCTGAGGAGGATATCTTGGGAACGAGGAGTCCCAGCCCCACACCAGGCCCCCCAGCCCAGGGTTCCTGTGACAGGAAGATAAGTCCCCATAACTTCTGGCTGCAAAAACCAGAGGGGACTCAGTTGGTGTAAGACACTTTGTAAGACACTTTTGGAGTGTCAAGCAGTTCCTCTTCAAGAACCCACACATGGACTCACCTACAAAGACTCACTCCCTCTGAGCTCCAGCACTGGGGTAGCAGCTTGAAAGGCACCAGTGACAGACAGGGAGGAAGGGAAGGTTCTGGCAGCAAGGCAAGAGTTTAGAGACAGCTTTCTCCCAGACAGAAAGACCAGAATCCCTCTTCTGAACCCTCCTCCCACAGAACCACAGAGCTGGCAGGTAGATGCCATATCTGAGATTCCATCAACCGGACTAACACTATTTGTCCTGCCCTGGAGATCCCTGAGACTCTGTCCCACCCAACCTACAGGCCCACCCAAGCTGTTAACAGAGACTTTTCCATATGAATGGCTGATCTTGGCTCATGCTTCACAACTTCCTAAATCCTATCCAACAAACAACGGCCAATCTCAGGGAGCCCTGAGCCCAGTATACCTTGCTAAGGGGCCTCAGGCCCAGCACTAGCAGTAGTCAGCCTAGATTCATAGCTTGGCTTTGCCTGGGAATCTCCAACCCCAGCACAAGTAGCAGCCATCTCAGGTTGCTTTATAGACCAGGTAGGGTGTCCCCAGGCAAAACACAGGTAGGGGCTGACTTTGGCCTGCACCATCTGGGAAACACCAGAGCCTGTGCACCCAGTAGATGGCTATAGATTATGTCCATGCACCACCACCCTGCCCCTGCACAGCTGATCCTCTGCAGAAGGCAGAGGTTAGGGGTCAGTGGTCACAGCCAGTCCTTACAGCTGACTGGCCTGGGTAAATCCCTTCCATTGGCCTGCTCACAGCAATCAAGGCTCAACTACAAGAGGGGGTACACACAGCCCACATGGGGGGCACACTTTGAGTATCCAGCTTGGGTGATAGGGGAGGCTGTGCCACTGGACCCTTATACATTAGGACACCCCCTACATTAGGCCACCCTGCCAAGACAGAGAGCCATAGCAGCTCTACCTAATACATAGAAACAAACACAGAGAGGCTGCCAAAATCAGGAGACAAAGAAACATGGCCCCAATGAAAGAACAGATCAAAACTCCAGAAAAGGAAATAAACAAAATGGAGAAAAGCAATCAATCAGATACAGAGTTCAAAACACTGGTTATAAGGATGCTTAAGGACTTAGTGAGAACCTTAACAGCATAAAAAAGATCCAGTCAGAAACGAAGGACACACTAATTGAAATAAAGAACAATTTACTGTGAAACAACAGGAGGGTGGATGAAGAGAGAATCAAATCAATGATTTGTAACATAAGGAAGCAAAAAGCAACTGACCAGAATAAGAAGAAAGAATAAAAAAAACAAAAAAAAAAACAAGGATAGCATAAGGAGCCTCTGGGACAACTTCAAGCATTCCAACATTTGCATCATAAGGATGCCAGAAGGAGAAGAGAAAGAGCAAGAAATTGGAAATCTATTTGAAAAAATCATGAAAGAAAACTTCCCTAATTTGGTAAAGGAAATAGACATGCAAGTCCAGGAAGCACAGATGGATGCAAAGAGGTCCACTCCAAGACACTTCATCATTAAAATGCCAAAGGTTCAAGATAAAGAGAGAATCTTAAAAGCAGCAAGAGAAAAGAAGTTAGTTACCTACATGGGAGTTCCCATAAGACTGTCAGCTGATTTCTCAAAAGAAACTTTGCAGGCTGGAAGGGATTGGCAAGAAATATTCAAAGCCATGAAAAGCAGGGACCTACAACCATGATATCTCTACCCAGCAAAGCTATCATTTGGAATCAAAAGGCAAATGAAGAGCTTCCCAGACAAGAAAAAAACTAAAGGAGTTCATGATCACCTAATCATTATTGCATGAAATGTTAAAGGTACTTATTTAAGAAAACGAAGAAGCCCTGGCTGGGGCAACTGTAATAGCATAATCAATAAAATATAATTTAAAAATAAATTTAAAAAATAATATTATAGTTAAGATCACAGTCATTAAAAATCAGGACTTTGGACTCTCTCAGGGTCAACCTGGAAGAGAGAAGATATGTTCTCATGGAATAAACCAAAAGTAACCCTTATTTTTAAAAATCAGGACCAGAAGGCTTTCACCATTTAAATTTTAAAGACTAATAAAATCTGAGCTGCAGGGTGAAACATAACAAACAACACACAGTAACAAATATTAAAGATATTATAACAGAAAGCATCTGAAGCAACACTAGAAATTTGGTGAGGCCGCCTTTTAATTAATCCAGCTTGAACATATGGCTTTGGTTACATGTGGTTCCAGGCCAGAGGCATGAAAGCCAGGGGTCGTGGGAGAGCCAGGAAGGAAAACTGCCGATGCGGGCCATGGAGGAGGGGGTGCCCCTCCGCACCCCATGCTGGCACCCCAGGTTCTGGTACCCCCACTTCAGAGTGCACACAACACCCATCCCATCACTTCACCCCTGCACCGACCCTACTCTCTTAACCCTTGCAAGACAGTGAGCTGTTTCATAGCATGAATATTACCTTATTCATTACAGAATCCATGGTGTGTTTGTGGGGAGAACGAATGAATGATTGAACGTAAGTGAATGGAGGGAGACAGAGAGGAAGAGCAGCTCTCTCCAAGGAAACTTGCTCTTTCCTAGAAAACTCTTAATGACCCTGGAGAGAGTTGGCGGAAGAAAAAGTAATAAAACTCTTGCATTAGTACTTAAGTTACTAGAAAAGGTGAGAGGGATTTTTTTTTTTTTTTAATTAGAAGGAGCAGCGACTCACTAGCTTCCCTCCAGCTTGTGGGGTTTATTTTAAGGCTAACCTTGGACTACGGGTAACAAGGTAAGGGCTGTAGACCAAATGATGGGTCTAATGGCCACTGAGGACAAGTCACATGGCTCAGCCCATGGGGGGAATAGGAGCAGGTGAACCTGTGTAGAGCCTGACGGAGCCCAGACGCAGCTCAGAAGCCAAGAGGCCTTTCAAGATTGTCTGGGTAATAAACTTCCAAACTGTAGAGAATTTTTATAAGAGTTTATTTGAGCCAAAACTGAGGACAATTGCCTAGAAGCAAGATCTCAAATGCTCTGAAAAATAACAGTTTTGCAGTTTCTTTTATGCATTTGAAATTGAGGAGGGGACATAAGGAAGATGACATGAAGGTGGGAGAAAAAAGGCAAGGATTGGATTACAGGGTAGTTAAGACTATGTGCTCTTTGAGGGTGGTTACGCTTATTTCAAAGGTGTGTCAACCTAGATGCACAAGAACAATGGACAGGCCTTGTTTAAGGCAAAGATAAACCTTTCACTAAAGAAGTTACATGCCTGGAGCATGAGTACCCACTATAACCTACCCATTTAGGAGTTTTTGATCAGCTCACCCTGTGAGGTTACTTTCCGTAGAACCTTCTTTTTCATCCACAAGATCAAATGCAGCTTTGAAAAAGAGACACTCCATCTCCTGGCCAGCTCCGTAGCAGCGGACTCCACCAACCCTTGCCACCTTCTGCTACTAGAGCAAGCTTGGTATTCCTTTTTCTGCCTCTGTTCTTCCTGCCACTTCATTAAAGCATCTGCTGCTTCAGGATCTCAATCCCTACCTTGTCTTAGTCTTGTTTACTTCCAGTGTTCCCTCTGAGTCTCCTTGTCGAGTTTGCCATGACAGAGGATCTCATCGGTATGGTGGGGCTAAGCCTTCACTGGCCAGCCAACAAGTAAGTGGGCTGCTGCTTGGGCCATGTGCACAGCTCAGGGTGGCGGGGTCATAGGTATGACTGTGTGTGTGGTCAGACGTTCTTCGCGGGGACTAAAGACATAGCAGGTGTCCTGAGGGCCACAGCCCTTAGCCATTGAGCATAGGCCTGACATAATTAAAATGTGACAAAATGAACTATCAAGTAAAATAGAGCGAGACCCATAGACAGAGTAGGCTGATAGCTGTTGGGGTGGGGGGAATTGGTGAGTTGGTCAGGGGTGGAAGGATAGAGAAAAAAAAAGAGAAAAATACTCACGGACGCGGACAACAGTGTAAGGATTGAGGGGAAGGGGGTGGAGAAGGGTAGAGCGGTGATAAATGGTGATGGAAAGAGACTTGACTTGGGGTGGTGAACACACAATACAGCGTACAGATGATGTGTTGGGGAATCGTGCACCTGCAACATGTATTTTTTAAATGATGCTTTTCTTTCCTTTTTAAAAAATTATTTATTGATTTATTTATTTTAGAGAGAGAGAAAGGGGGAGAGAGAGAGAAACATTGACTGGTTGTTCCACTTATTTATGCACTCATTGGTTGATTCTTATACGTGCCCTGAACGGGAATCGAACCCACGGCCTTGGCTTATCAGGACGATGCTCTAGCCAGCTGAGCTGCCCAGCCAGGGTGGAAACATGTATAATTTTGTTAACCAGCATCAGCCCAATAAATTCAATAAAAAGGATAAAAAATGTGAGAGAGGAGGGGAACAGATTACTCGAAGTAACATGTTGAGTTTATTTGACAGTTCTAGTGTGCTTCTGATAATCACAGACATTTCCTTTACTCTGTAAAGTTAGGGAGCACATATTCCTGGGGCCCCCTGGTGTCATCATGTATGTTCCACCCAGGTCAGAGAATCAACAGTGGGTATGTAGTGTGCATTTCAGCTGATGGTGGATTTCGGGGAGGGGTGACTATAAGGGGACAGGACTATGAAGCCTTGACAAGAGATGGTATGCCAGTGATTTAATTCATTCATCAGTAAGGGAATCTGCAGGGTGACAACACTAGTTTAAAAGAGGATATGAGAACAAAGATTTTGTGCACTCCGAGAACAAAAAGGAATCCTGAAGTAAGATGGCAAAGTTAGATACTAAGCCGGTTAATGTCCTACAGAGCAACAAAACTGTAACCTTAGGATTATTTTATTCTACCAGATAGAAATCATTTGCATCTCTACTGAACAGAAAAGTCATTTACATTTTAACAGCTTTTACACAGCATCACCTAATCTTACAGAGTTGTGCTTGTCTGGGCTCTATTTGATAGTAAATAGCAAGTAGAAGTTACCCTCCCCAGGGAGCCAGGTGACCCCCCACCACCGCCTAGATGGGTTTCTTAGACATTGCCTTATTTTAATATTGAAAGACTTTTTTTGCCCTCCACCCTGTTTTAATAATTCTTCTTAACAGAGAGAAAAAGCAACCTTTTGCTTTAAAGGGTATCAAAGAAAGGAAAATAATAGTGAATGTGGGTGACATTACTCGGGGCAGGAGTAGGGGCCCCAGGATTCTCTACCTGGCTTGGCAGCGGACCAGCCGCGTGACTGCCCTTAAATCTGATCTTACTGGAACACGGTGTCCTCATCTATATAATGGGGCTACTGAACCGCACACTTGGCAAGACTTTGCCCTAAAGGTCATTTTCAAAATAATAATTGAAAAATGCACCACACCCTTTTACCCCCACTAATCCTGAGAGAGAACGGGGAAGGGGAAAACAGCTACAGAAGCAACTTATGTGAAATGTTCTGGGCTGGGAGAGGATCGTTGCAAGTTCACAGGCGTTGCCACTTAGTGGAGTGTGGGGCTGGAGGCTGCTGATGATCACACTTCTGAGTCAAAAGTCAAATTACTCACTTCTCCCACCCGCGCCGGGGCTGCGGCTGAGTCCGGGCCGCCGTGCGGCTCTCTGAGCGCCCGGCCCAGCGGCCCCTCCCTGCGGGTGGCGCCGGAAACCCAGCCAGCTAGGCCGAGATCCGTCCTCCCCGCAAAGGGGGACCTGCTGCCTCCTGGGCGCCGGGCCAGAAACTCCCTGGTTGACTATATCAATGAGCCGCCCTTGTTTCGTTAAACACACACCGCAGTTTCAGGCAACACTTGCCAGTTGCCATGGGCGTTTTCTGTTTTGACAGAAGCAGGGACATTCGAACTCCTCGACTTAGAGTCGCAGGTTGTGGAGGTTGGTGTCTCCGCCGCTTTACCCCGGAAAAAAGGAGATTTGCACCTGCCATTCTCACTTTCCTTCTCAAGTCACCTGACCTTGGCTGAGTTCCAGGTGTTTTCGTTTAGGCTTGCGCTATGGACACCCTTTTCCCTGTCAGGTGAGGAGAGATGAAAACAACACCCTCTTTTCCTTTCTATAGCAGACTCCAAATGGGACCAGACCCACAAAAGGCCAAAAATGGACTCTCTCCAGTAACACCACGCAGACATCCCAAACAAGAAAAAGCAAGGAAGGGGGAGGGGTAGGGGGGCGGGGGGAAGAGGGAAAAAAAAAAAAAAAGAAAAAGAAAAAAGAAAAAAAGCAACCGAAGTGTTTAAACCTGCAGAGGAGGTTTTAAAAACAGTGTTGAGCACTTGTCCAACCGCTGTTTCTCAGTGGGGGAGGAAAGTGCTGTGGGCTTTTGGGGCAGGACAATTCTTGGCCTAGTGAAGATAGAGCTGCAATGCAGGAAGTCTAACATCACTAGCTGCCCATGCATTAAATGCCAGTAACACCTTCCCATCTTTGTACTAACCAAATATGTCACCACCTATGGCTAAATACTCCTTAGAGATTGAGCTGCCTCCTTAGGTTGAAAACCACTGTTAAATCATTTCCTAAGCAACATTCCAAAAGACGTTAATTAGCTCCTTGAGATGTAAGTAGGTAGGCTATGAAAAGAGACCATGGGCAACGTTATGCTGTGGTTGGGCAATGGTGGGTTTCAAAAAGGGAACAGGATTTCTTTACTACAGGACTTCTCAGAATCTTTAATATGGAATGGGCAAAAGTAGGTTTACCGTTGTTATACAAATAAATAATACAATAATTAATAAATAATACAAGAATAAGCTGTTTCACGTACTCACAACTGTAAACCTATACTTTTGCCCACCCTATGTATAAACATGTGTTTTG
>PVJD01019807.1:0-10842 GCA_004026545.1 Mormoops blainvillei
TCTGTTCAGGTCCTTCACCCATTTTTTAATTGGGTTTGTCTTTTTGGAGTGGAGTCACAAAAGTTCTTCACATATTTTGAAAATCAAACCCTTGTCCGAGGTATCATTGGCAAATATATTTTCCCATATGGTTGGTTCCCTTTTCATTTTGATGCTCTTTTCTTTAGCCCTGCAGAAACTTCTTATTTTGATGAAGTCCATTTCTTTATTCTTTCCTTTAAGGCCCTTGCTTTTGGGGGACATATTGGTGAAAATATTGCTGTGTGGAATATCTGAGATTTTCCTACCTATATTCTCCTCTAGGACTTTTATGGTGCCACAACTTATATTTAAGTTTTTTGTCCATCTTGAGTTTATTTCTGTGTGTGGTATAAGTTGGTGGTCAAATGTTGTTTCTTTGCATGTCGCTGTTCAGATCTCCCAACACCATTTGTTGAAGAGGCTATTTTAACTCCATTTTATGCTTCCTCCCCCTTTGTCAAATATTAATGGACCATGGAGACATGGGTTTATTTCTGGGGTCTCCATTCTGTTCCATTGATCTATATGTTCTTATGCCAGTACCAGACTGTTTTGATTACAGTGGCCTTATAATATAGTTTGATGTCAGGTATTGTGATCCCTCCTACTTTTTTCTTCTTTCTCAAAATTCCTGCAGCTATTCAGGGTCATTTATGATTCCATATAAATTTTTGAATTGTTCGTTCTATGTCTGTGAAATAATGTCATTGGTATTTTAATAGGGATTGCATTGAATCTATAAATTGCTTTGGGTATCATGGGCATTTTGATGATGTTAATTCTTCCAACCCATGAACATGGTATATGCTTCCCTTTATTTGTGTCTCCATTAATTTCTTTGTTCCACGTTGTGTAGTTTTCTGAGTACAGGTCTTTAACCTCCTTGGTTAAGTTTATTCCTAGGTACTTTATATTTCTTGTTGCTATAGGAAATGGGACTTTCCCCCCGATTTCTGCTTCTGATATTTCATCATTGGTGTATAAAAATGCCTTTGATTTCTGAAAATTAACTTTGTGTCCTGCTGTTTTGCCAAATTCACTTATAATTTTTGCTCAATGTATATTATTTTTTAAAAATAATTCTATTGGGTATTCTGTTTTACAAATTTTCAAAATAACATTTTTTGAGAATTATTTCCAAATCAGATTTTTTATGGTATTTGAATGGTTTTGTATTACTGCTTAATATGAAATATTCCCTATTTTTGGACAACCTTTTAAACTTTAATGTAGATAATACTCTGATAAATGCCCTTGGTTTTTAATATTTGTGAACTTTTACAAATATTTCCTAGTATATATCCCTTAAAGTGGAACAACTATATTAAAGGGTGGGTGCATTTTAACAATTTTTATAATTGTGAAATTGCCATTCAGAAATGTTGTACTGATCTATATATATATACTAACAGATGTAACAAAAGTGATCATCTTTGGTTTGTGTGGGCTGTTTCCCATGCAATGTCTAACTGGGCTTTAGTGAATTCTCAGGAGAGTTGATTCCTGATGCTGAGGAAGCCACAGGGATCTTTTCCATTAAGCAACTATTCTAATACAGCTTCTGCCTGTCCATGCATTTCTTCCCATACATCTCTCTCAAAACTCGAAATAAAATAAACCTGATCCTAGAACCTAAATGATGTGCAAATGTTTAAGTAAATCTTATTTACATTGTTGTGATTCATTAGCTTCTTGGTTTAAAAGCCCTAATTAACTTGCAACATCACTCAGACTAAAAGCTTAAAGTCTTACAAAGACTTTGAAGGAGTTTTTCTCGATCTGTCTCCTCATTACCTCTCTGAGCTAATTTCCTGTTAATACTTTCCTCACTTATTCCACCTCAGTCACACTGGCCTCCTTACTGTTACCTCAAACCCTCTAGGAAGAAACCTATCTTGGGAACCATGCGCTTGTGGTTCCATCCTCTTGGATTCTTTGACTCTAGATATGTAAATGGCACGCCTTCGTTGTTCTTCGGGTCTTTCCTCATATGTCACCTTCTCAAGGAAGCCTTTCCTGACCATCCTATCTAAAATTACAGCGGCTCTCGTCACATCCCATACCCTGCTTATGCTTTCTTTATCTCCGTAATGCCGGTCACTCTTCGATATGCCACATGTTTTACTTTTGTTTAGTTTTTATTGTTTTTCTCTCCAACTGGAATGTGAACTCCCTGAGACAGTAGTTTTGGTCATTTTTGTTTATTGCTGTATCCACAGTTCTAATGACAACACCTTATGTATTGTAGCTGCTCAATAAGTATTTGCTAACAAGTGATACGTACCACTGTTACTTCCATTTGCGAGCATGAGAGAGTAGGCCCACTTTCTGTCACCACAGTTTTTCTTCCTCTGAGACATACTGGTTGTGTTTTTGTTCCCTTCTCATTCTCTAGTCTACATGAGAACCTCATGAGATACACCTGTCTATTCCATGCTTCTCAGGGCAAATGGTTTAAATCTTCTAGGTTAGATCTCTCTCTCTCTCTCTCTCTCTCTCTCTATATATATATATATATATATGTATACACATATATATTTTATACATATATATATATTTTAG
The DNA here is from genome assembly GCA_004026545.1 of Mormoops blainvillei. Classification (NCBI taxonomy): domain Eukaryota; kingdom Metazoa; phylum Chordata; class Mammalia; order Chiroptera; family Mormoopidae; genus Mormoops; species Mormoops blainvillei. Next base: position 2,584 of record PVJD01019807.1, read on the forward strand.
ACTGCATGCTTCATATTTGAAAAAATAAGATATTACTTCTCTTTCCTTTGTTAAGGAAAATCCATTCAGGTAACAACTTACTGATATGCAAGAAAGTAGAGTGAGGCAGCAAAGACACATGGAAAAGAGTGAAGTGGCTGCAGTCGTTTCTGGTACAGTAAGAATATAACTGTACCAAGGCAGCTTATCCTTCACATTCTTCAGTTCCCTGCTGTCTTCTTCCTCATTGCCTCTTATCTAAAGAAATTGTGCTGGTACATTGCTAAGCACTGTGTGTTTCTGAGGTTAGGTATCTTTGGAAAGATTTCTCCAGATACAGTACCCTATTCTTTTCTTCAAAGAGAACATTCTGGTTTGTTTAATGTAGTTATTTCCCAGTCACAACGTCACATCTGGATTTCCTATCTCCCTAGGTAACTGCTAAGCTGCTAATTGTAGCGGACGGTGCGAATCAGAGGTGTTTCTTTTATTTTTCTTTCGTGTACTACCATGTTGGGGTTTTTTTTTTTTGTATATTTTATTGATCGTGCTATTACAGTGGTCTCATTTGAAGCAGAGATTCTTAAGGCATTTTAAAGTGGGGCGCAGGGAAGCCTCTGGAGCTTGGCTAAGGGCGGCAGCCTGACCGGGGCTTTTTCTAACCGGAAATCTGTTCTGTACATGCACCAGCCTGAGAGCCAGGCGGCTACGAAGCCTGCGTGCGTGGCCGTCTGAGCACGCGTGTGGTGCCCGCCTTGGGGTGGCTCAGCTCGGGGGCCCAGGACATTCGAAGGTATAAAGACAGAAGACCAAATTTTCTATAACAACTGTTACAGTCTTTCTCATCCGACTTTTTTCCTAAGTATGGCTCTGTATTATGCTTAGAGGCCTAGGAATGTAATTTTTCCTGTTAGTATCCTTTGCATGTGACTAACCGTTGTTTTTTTTTCCCTAATCCCCTGAATGAATATCAAAATAAGGTCAGTGAGGTATTCAAATTATTAATGTTCAGACCATAAACTAGTATCGTATGCTTTGACTGGATAATCCTTTTCTCTGTCCTTAAAATTCAGTCAAAATAATCATATAAAGATACACTTTTCACAGTTCTCTTACAATCATAAACTGCGACAAAAGAGCTGAAGGCTAAAAGACTATAAATATGTAATCTCAGTACAAATATACTTAAGAATTTCAGGAAGTATGTGTAATGTCAGCTGACTTAGGCAGTCACTACTGACGGTGTCTCACTAATCCTTTCTTGTCTTTGTCAAAGACGGGGTTTTGTTCTCCCTTTCTCATCCCGCACTCCCTCCCTCCCCATCTCAGCAGAGTGCCGACATCTATCATAAGAATACGCAGTGAGACGAGTTGAAGCAGGTGCAGTGAGAGTTTTGTTGCTGTGGTTCTTTATTTTTCTTTTAAGCAGCAGCTACTAGGAGCCATTGGAAGGTACATTTGCAGGGTCTAGAGTCGAAGTTGACAAGTTGCTGAGAAGTCTTATGTTGTTAAGAAATGTAGGGAGTTTGAGCCCTGGCCAGTGTGGCTCGGTTGGTCAGAGAGCTGTCCTGTAACCAAAGGGTTGGGGTTTTGATTCCTGGTTGGGTCATATACCTGGGTTGTGAGTTCGATCCCCAGTTTGGGCATGTGTGGGGGGCTGGCCAGTTTATGTTTTTCTCTCCCATTAATGTTTCTCTCCCTCTCTCTCTCTTTTCCCCTCTCTCTAAAATCAATAAACACATTTTGTAAAAAAAGAAATGTAGTGAATTTGAACTTTCAGTGATTGGAGTACCCCTGCTGGTAAACTAAACTTGATAAGATTTACTTTTAAAATAGCAGATTTACTTTAGCAGCTGCTTCCCATCAGGGTGGGAGGGGGGCTAGAAGTACCTTAAAGGGGATAACTCCTCTATTAAGTAGCTTCTGACCCTGTTGTCACCTTGCTCTGTCTGTGTACCTTCCCTTAAGGACCTCACTCTACAGGGTTGCTTCCTGTCATCGCCATTGCACTCGTCTCTCCCATCAGTTTTGAAGGATATCTTAAATGAGCACTTAAGCAGTTTCTAGAGAGCAAAGGAAAAATGTTGTAAACCTTTCTAAACATGCGGGTCTCCTCCCATGCCGGAGGGAGAAGGGCCAGGGCATTGCGTGGCTGATCAAATGCCATTTCATAGAATACATTCCCCTTTCTTTGCTATGAAAATATTTGAGAATTTGTTGTTAAACATGAAAAATATCTGCTCTGGGTACTTGCTGCTTCTCTCAGCAGTGGCCATGTGGCTTAGCGCCTTAAGCACTGTGTGTGACTTAGGACCTAAGTCCTAACGTTGGGGAGTCGTCTTCCATTATTGATGCCAGCTGAGCCACCATCCAGAAAATGTGAATAATAAATTGCACAATACTGGAAAATAAAGAAGAGTAATAAATTCTTTCCATCACTCTAAAGTGATATAACTGTGTGATAAATTATGGTAGACACCATAGTGGAAGGAATACATTCTGAGTCCTTAGGAAGATAAATGATTTTTATAATTTTGGGTTATTTTGGATCTGATTATTTTGGCAACGAGTCCTTTGGGTGTGTGTACGTGTATAACACTGAGCCAGTAGTTCGGAAACTTTTTACCATCAATATCCTTTTATCCTGCCCTCCACAGTTATGAATCTCATACTTAAAAGATTCTGCTAAGTTTACATTGGTATTTACTAATAATAACAAATGCATTCTTCCATAAAAGTAATTGCTTACAGAACTATGGTTATTATGTAATAACTGCTATCTTTTCTGACTGTTAAAACTGGTGATAGAGAAAAAAAATTAACATTTTTGTTAGTCGGTGAAGGCTGATTGTGGGTCAGTCTCTGGTCTAGTTGAAATAATTGGCACAGTATAAATATATTTTTTTCCTATGCTTTGAGCCTCCTAAAAATCCAGGAAATACAGGTTGAGAGCAACTTGGGAAAGCATTGGCAAATTCAGCTTCAGATGCCTCTAGGCAAGTGTAGTTCTTAAAAATACAAGAATATGATATTGCTCATATATTTTTTTAAATTGCTGGGTTACTTATTCTAGAGATTAAGCTATAAATATTTCTCACATAGCTGTTACTTACCATGATAAAATAACTTTAGGTAAGTTAAGAGAAACTTTTCTAGAGATCTTTTTGTTTTGAACACGTGTTTGTAAACCTCTTCCAGTCACACAGTTCTCCATTCTTCACGCCAGTGATCCACGACTGAGAACAGTAGTGAAGACTCCCTTTTCCTTAAAAGAAGCACAACTATATATAGTATTCTAAATGTATGTCCTTAAGTTTTCAAATGTTGATATGGCATAAATTACTGGATTGTTTAATTTTTAAATAATGAATTTGCACTATTTATTCCTCATGCATTTAAATTCTGTGACAAGCTTGGTGGAGAAGGGCAGTGTACTCACTGGGGAAATCATGATCTCAGGTTAAAACATTAAATGATAAATAACGTTTCTTTTTCCAGAGACTGGATCCCCAATTACTGCATCGTGTATTGGATTAGGTAATTCTAAAACACCTCCTCCAGGACAAGCAGGAAAATGTGTTCCAGGATACAATGGTGAGAAATGACCCTGAATTTTTAATATGTGAGGCTGATAAATTTGGTATTTTTTTGTGTGTGTATAGTGCGAATCGTATCACATGAAACATGCTAGGTGCTTAGTAAGCATTTGATTAAATGATCATCTGTATTAATAGGAAATGCATTAATTATTATTAACCAATTTGATCAAAAGTAAGATTGTAGATTTCCAAGGACACGTTCCTGGTTATGACATCATAACCAAGAAAATAACATCATTTGTAAGGTGCACTTAGAATATGAATGTGATAGATGCAGAGAACACATTGATGGTTGCCAGAAGTGGCAGAGGTTTGGGGAACTGGGTGAAAATGGTGAAGGGATTGAGAAGTACAAGTTGGTAGTTAACAAACAGTCATAGGATGTAAAATACAGCTTAGGAAATATAGTCAATAATATTGTAATAACTATGTATGGTGCCAGGTGGGTACTAGAAATATCAGGGGAACACTTTGTAAAGTATACGATTGTCTAACCACTGTGCTGTACATCTGAAACTAATAAAAATAGCATTGAATGTAAACAGTAATTGAAGAAAATTTTAAATAAAAAATATGGATGTGAAATTAATATGCAAGAAACCTGCTAGATCCCGAGTAATTTGCGTATATTATTTTATTTCATGCTGAAATATTTTTAATTCAGAAATGTTATTATCATTTTAGAGATAAACTCACTGGTGCCTAGACATACTAAATAACTTTCCTACAGTAACTCAGCTGGTTAAGTCCTAAAGACAATACAAATCATTGTGTTTTACTTATTTTGTTTGCTTGTTTTTGTTACAAACACTGCATTTTTTTTTATGCTGCTCTTTGAGAGTAATGATGAGGCTTTGAAGCTTTTATGTAAAAATAAACATGAAGAGTAAGGATGCTAAAAACAAAAATCATTTCATCCACACTGGCAATGTATGATAATGAGATAAAATATCCATCAGTATTTGTTATTAAATTGTTGGTAGTGATTATAATAGTTCAGTGATTAACTTTGGACTCCATTTCCTAGTTCCGTTTAATTATGGAAGTCATCTAACTTTTCAAATTTTCAGTTCCCTTATTCAACATGCTTCATAGGATTGCTGTGTTGTGATGTAACACAATGAAACATTAACACAACTGACGACCAGTAGAGCAGCTGAACTAAGTCTAAGCTAGCAATGTTGCTGACATTCCAGAGAAGCCAGATGGACTGGCTTGATTTAGACTCACACATCAATTTTATAGACAAGGAAAATGAGGCACAGAAGTCATACTATTTGTATAAGGTCACAGAATTTAATGACAGATTTATGAGGAAAACCCAGCTTTATGGGCCAGAAAAATATTTCTATATATAGTTCCTATTTGCATGTAAATTACATAATTTAGAACTTTGTCTTTTGCTTTTCTGACATAAAAACTGTATTTTCCTCCTAGGACAATAGTTAAGAAAATGTGGATAATTTGCTTTAACCCAGCAGATATATTTATAAAAAGACATTTAAGGGGTTTTTTAAGGGGCAGAAATAGATATTCTATGAAGTCAATGACATCTGTGAGCCTAGAAAGGTGAATCCAGTTTTAGTGAAATCCTCCCTTTGAACAGTTCTGTCATCCCTACTCCTTTTATCAGAAAAATTGCTTTTGTGTTGAGCCATTTTTAGGGGCTGCCGATTGTGGGAGATGTTGAACACATTTTCCTTTCAGTAGTTCAGTGCAATTTTTATATCCAGTTGTAAGAAAGTGTTAAGCTTTGATGTCTCATGGAATTTCAGTACAGAAGTTTCTCATTGTCTGAAAGCCATTGGCTTACAGACAGCACAGGTTAAACACTGGAACTAAAGTATTTGTAACCAAGGAAATAGTGACTTTATGACTCATGATCTTTATGTGTTTTGTGGCTTTTCAGAGATTCAAAAGCATAATGTAACATTCAATATTAGAATAAAAAGACAGTAGTATTCTTTTAAGAAAGGAAAGAAAACCAGTTTTTTGCGTGTGAAAAACATTCAGTATGATGTAACACAACTACGCATTTACTGAGAACCTTATACCAGTGTGTCACTTTAGTTTTTTCAAGCAATTCTTATAACAACACTAGGAGAAAGGAATTACTCTCACTTTTTTAAATAGGGAAATTGAAGCAGTAATAGAATGTGCTCAGAGGCACATAATAAATTGGCCATTGTCCTGGGATTTGGGGAAACAAAGATGAATTAGGCATGGCCACCACCCTTAATGAACTCACAATCTAATGAGAGACAGGTAGTTACCCTGCTAATAATTGTCAGAATAGAATTTTAAAACAAAGTGCTCTGGGCACACAAAGAAGGGAGTGATTAATTTTTTCTGGGGATAATGTCCTTCTTTTCTCATAGTTTCTTTAAGCGGAAAAACTGGATGGATGAGCCACATAAAGAATCCATTAAAGCTTAAAACATGATGATACATCCTCATTTCCAGTTTTGACTAAGGGTTACTGAATGTGGATACAAGCTTTAATCTCATAATATCTTTCAGGAGTTTAATAGTATAACGCAGAAAGCACTGGAATAATATTTGGAAAGGTTAAATTGACCTGTGAGGCTTGTAGGTGGAAATAAAGCCTTAAATCAGAAAAATGATGTTTCCAGGCTTTTAAATGCTTTATTTTTATTGCTTAAAATATTTTTAGTGTATTTTAAAGCCGTATTTGTTTCCTTTAATTTTTGAAAAGCAACATATTTTTAATGTTTTGATGGAATGGGAGAAAACATTTAAAGGGATAGGAACATAGATTATGAAATACAATATCATTATTTAAGGGAGACTCTAAGGAAAACTTATGTTCTTGTTAGAAATCGAAAGCATGTACTCTTTAAATTTTTTGTGAGACATTTTAACTTACTTATATATGTTTAAATCTCACAGGACTTAAAAGATACCTTTTTTCAGCTAGAGTTTTGGGTGTCAAATACGGAAAATATGGGAACACTTACACTTTAAGGCCATGCAATTTTATTCAAAGTACTTATTTATTTATTTCTATTTTATTTTGAAGTTATGATTTTGGATGACAACATGCAAAAACTGAAGGCTCGGTGTTTAGGAAATATTGTGGTAAAGTAAGTAAAATTTGCAATGCTACTATTTAAAAAAGCAAGAATTAATTTTAAGAAAATAAAATGTTTTCAATGAATGATATTACTGGTAAAGAGGTTGCAGAATGAGTTTGTACATTGTTTGAGAATACACAGTGCCAGCTATTGTAATTCATACAGGTAAGTCCCACAATGTAGAATAAATTTAGGTACAATTTTAAAAAGATAAACATTGCATCTCTTTAATAATGTTTTTCTGTTTATACAAGTAATGCATAGATGATAAAAGTAACTTAAATACCGAAAATACAAAGAAGTAAATAAAGTTGTGTCCTCCTATCCTTCAACAATATGCCGTTAATTTTGTAAAATATATGACTTTCCTCTTTTTCACATGCATTTTAGGGTGTTGAAACAATTTGGCTTATTCTTATGTATCGCTGTTTTCCTTAACCCTGTTTCATGAGCATTTTTAACTTTTACTCTGCTTCTTAAAAATGCTTATCCCCATTATAGGCCTCTTAGTCTTTTTTGAATATTTATGATTATAAATAATTCTGCATTTAACATCTTTGAGCTATATTCTCTCCCTTTCTGATAATTATTATAATATTGAATAAATTTCTAAAAGTGTAATTACTGAGTCAAATAGAAGCATAATATAAAATCCCTAACTCATCAAGTATAATTTGTTACTAACATTTTTGTCATTGTTCATTTGATAGGCAAAGGGCTAAAATTTGAAAATATCTAAATGTACTTTGATTAAAGTAATACTTTAAAATTGTTATGCTGATGAAAGCTGATATGGAACTTTACTAAATTGAGAGACACACAGAATTGACATAGGTTTCTTTAGTGCCTCTGTTTTTGGAATTTTCACTGAATTGTTTAAGTAGTAGAACTTACTGATATGATATAAGTAGAATGAGCTGCTATAAATACAGGGGATTGCATGTCAAGTCATATAGTAAGTTTGTTTTCCCATTTTTTAAAAATAGTTTTTATTACTTGGTATTCTCATATTGGCAGAAGGTTGTCTTAGATTAATAAAACATTTTAAATTCTGTAAAAATTAAATGAAAAATAGTAATTTAAAAAATGCATTTCCTCAGGTAGAGATGCATTAACTTTACGAAAAAGCTAATAGAGGAGATATACTTTCTGATGCAATTCTTTTCAGATTCTTATGTTATCAGTTATATGTGAACATGTAAACACTATATCACTTTTTTAAAAGTTTAAATTTTAAGACATCTTTTGGGAAAATGGAAAAGTTAAATATTAAATATACCATTTGTTGTCATATTTTTCTTTTTATTTCCATGTATTTTTATTTTTATTTTTCGGTATATTTTATTGATTATGCTATTACAGTTATCCCATTTTTTTCTCCCCTTTATCCCTTACACTCTGCACCTCATCCCATCACCGCTATACCTCTTAGTTCATGTTTATGGGTTGTACGTATCAGTTCTTTGGCTTTCAATTTACTATACTATTCTTAGCCTCCCCCTGTCTATTTTTTTTTGGTCAACATTTTCCTGCCACCATTTTCCCCAGCCCCACCCACCCCCACCTCCCACGCTCAATCCTCCCCC
>PVJD01019808.1:0-10855 GCA_004026545.1 Mormoops blainvillei
TAATTTTTAAGTGCTTCCCTCTGCCATGCCAAGAACCGCTAGGTACTGTGATTACAGTGGTTAAAAAGAGTGACTCCTATCCTAATGGAACTTAAACCTCTGATGGATGCACTTGAGAGAAAAAACAGGGAAACCGATTGGAATTAGATTGGCCTGAGAAGGCCTCTCTGAGAAGTTGACACTTAAATTGAGGCCTAAGGGATGAGAATGATGGGGCCCTTCAACAGAGGAAAGGAAGAACCTTCCAGGGAATGGGCTATGCAAAGGGCCTGAGGCATCTTCGTATTCAAGGACCTAAGAAAAGACCAATGTAACCGGACTTGAGGAAAAGAGCAAAATCGAGGATGCCTTCTAGGTATCTGGCATCAGTTACTGATGGAGAGGAGTGCCATTTACTGAAATGGAGAAAAATATAAGGAAAGAAGTTTGAGAGAAAAGCAAGAATTCAGCTTTATTTTACCATTGAAACCTTGAGATTTCTTTTTTTAAGAATATTTTATTGATTATGCTCTTATAGTTGTCCCATTTTTTTCTCCTCTTTATTCCCCTCCACCCTGCACCCCTCTTCCCATCAGCATCGCCCCCCCCCCACCTTAGTCCATGTCCATGGGTTGTACATAAAACCTTGAGATTTCTGTGATACGTCCAAAAACAGCTGGCTCTTAGGTCAGCAGTTGAGATAGCAAGTCTGGAGCTTGCAAACCGTGTCACTTCAGAGCAATTATACTTTGCTTTAGCCAATAGAATATAAGTTTATTAAACACAAGAGCCTGTGTTTTTCTGTCTTGTAAGCCTGTCCCCTTTCACATCCCTAGACTAGTACTTTACCTATCAAAACTGCAGTGGACAAACTGTGTGTTGTACTCACTAAGATTTTCCTGGGGAATGTTTCAAAAATAATTTTCACCAATATTTCTCCAGACAAAATAAATTTTGTCTCTCTGTTTTTTGTTAATTTAATTTTCTATGTCCTGTCTGCCTCTCTTTTCCCTTTCTAGAATTTTCATATAAGTTTAGTAAACCGTTTCTCAGGGACTTGTTATGACTACCTTTAGGGAAATTACACAAAATATATGTCCTTGAAGGAGACCATTAGATAACACCTTAATTCCTATTTGTGTTCCATAGGTTATATGTTTATTCTGTAAAACATTTTTATGTAATTTCTCTTCTCTGATCATCTTTGAAAATATTTGCAAATCATTATTTGTGTAGCTACTGGACTCCCTATGCTTCCAGAGCTGATGTGACACAACTCCCAACTCTTTCAGGAAAAGGCCTATTTTCACACTCACAGGATCCAGAATTGATGTGACTGGACACCCTATTTTTACAGGGCAGGACTCCTTACAACACTCACAGGACCAAGAGCTATAGCAACTGGACACTCCACTCTCAAAGTATGACCCTGTTTACACTCACAGGTCTCAGGGCCAATGTCACAGCATCCCCTAGTCTTTCAGGTTGGACTCCTCCTCACACTCACAGGATCCAGAGATGATGTCAAAGGACACCCCAAATTCTCTCAGATTAGTCCACATTCCACACTAAATAAACACAGAGCTGATGTGTAAGGATCCCCAACTCTTTCATGAGGGAACTCACCCCATGCTTACAGGACTCAGCTGACGTGACAGGATCCCCAACTCTCTCAGGTGGGTCCCCTTTCAACACCCAGAGAGCCCAGAGCTGATGTGGCAGGACCCTCTATGCTCTCAGAGTGGGAAACCTCCACACGCTCAGACACCCTGCCAGGAAATGCTTTTCTCTGCTGCCATCTAGTGTACTTCTTGGGGATAGCACCTATTTAACAAAGCATCTGCTCTTAAAGTTTTTGAAGGGCCCTTTGAATCCCCCAAAGCAACTTACATCTTCCCAAGCGCAGGATGTCTTATATACCCACAGTGGTAGGACCTAAAGTATGTGGCAGGAACCACTACTCTCTCAAGTGGGACTTTTTACCAAACTAACAGGGCCAAATGCTGATTTTACAGGGAACTCTATTGTCTCAGAGTGGGCACAGAGCCAATATGACACTACCCCTTACTCTCTGGTGAAAACCCAGAGCTCATGTTACAGAACTTTATACCCTCTCAGGTAATACTTTTCCCAACACTGAGAGGACCCAGAGCTGATGTGAGTGGACCCTCCTCGCTCTGAGTAGAATCCCTTCCAATACTCTGATGCACACTGCCATCTAGTGTGCATCTTTTGAATAACACCTGAGCTGAGGCCACCAGGAAATGTTCTTTTTTGGTGCCATCTAGTGTAATATTATTCACCCACCCCTCCCACGTGAGGCATCGCCAAGGGAGGAAAAGCTGAGCAGAAGTTTCCTGTGTGTGAGGACTGTGGAGGATTGAGGGCAGTGATTTAGGTTCTCTAAGGACCCAGCAGAGGATGGGTTTGGTATGAAACATTATTAGTTTTTCAGTTAGTTTTTAGTGTTATTTTGCCTGTGGCTGTCCAGTGTTCTCAGCGCCATTTATGCGGGTTCATTTTTGGTTTCTGCTTTCTGTTCCGTTGAACAAGTTTTTTAGTGGTATTGTGATGTAGAAAGTCTGGATTTAAAAATCCCACAATGTCTACACCACCCTAGTCATCCTGGACACCCAAGGCATAGTGGTTTCTAATACAGTCTTCCCGCCCTACCTTTCAGTGCTACAAGGGACTGCTACAAGGGTGACTTGCTTCTCCACTTTTGGTGAACTGAGTCCACATAAGGCTTCATCTCTAATGATTTTGAATGTCTTCTCTGCTTTTCCAAACTCGTGTTGGCCCAGCTGCTTCAAACAGTGATTTACTATTACAATGACTTCAAAATTCCAGGAAATTTTCCATGGCAATACCAATATCCTTTCTCTGCACTCAGATTACACTGCCATCATCCCTTCACCACATTTCACATACAGAACTACAGTATGTTTCTTCCAAAACAGATGCACTTTCCCAGGGAATCACTGCTTAACACACAAGTGTGGAAATCATAACGGTTTCCACATTAGAATCCAATCCACAGTCCCAGGTCAACTTTCACCTGGGCCTGTGACTTTGATCAATGATAGTGACCAAAGCAATCAGGTACTGGTATGAAAACAGACAGAAAGATCAATGGAGCAGGATGGAGAATCCAAAAATGAACCTGCATAAATGTCACTGAGAACACTGGGCAGCCACAGGCAAAATGATACTGTCCCAACCATGTGAAAGTGTCTTCTTCCATTCTGGAAGCCAGAATTGTTGCCAAGGCTTTCCCTCATTTTTCCCAACCTCGATGGATTTCAAATGCACAGAAGACTCCATTTCGGGTGGCCTTTTTGCCCCACTTCTTTCACTTGGAATATTTTCAGCGTTTATCCATGTTTATCCATGAAGTAACATGTATTAATACTTCATTTTTTTTCACTGTGATTAATCATATGCAACATAACATATACCATTTAAACCATTTGAAGTATACAGTTCTATGGCATTAACTGCATCTACATTGTTTTGTAAATATCATCAACACCATACAACTTCAGAACTTTAGTTTCCTTAAGTGAAACTATTCACCAAACACTAACTCCCCATTCCCCTTCTTCCACATCACCTGGAAACCACATTGAACCTTCTGTCTCTGATTTCGATTTCTATAGATCTCTCTATATCTAGAAATAGGTGTCGTGAAGAAACCATTGCTAAATCTTAGGTCATGAAGATCTTTTTTAGAGTTTACGCTTTTACCTCCTAAATTTACACTTTTTATCTATTTGAGTTAATTATTGAAAGTGTTGTGAGGAAAAGGTCCAATCTGAGCTGCGGGTGGCTGGTCAGTTGCTTAGCACCATTTATTGAAAAAGCCCTTCTTTACTTCATTTATTGTTGTCAGCACTTGTCAAACATCAAGTGACCGATGAATTGGTTTATTTCTGTGTTCTCAATTCAGTTCCATTTAACTATATGTATAGTCATGGGTCACACCTTCATGTTTCAGACAGTGACAGGCCATATGGTACCATTGAGATCCATTTATGAGTCAGTCTGGAGTTCTCTCTGATGTCTACAATCGGTTTGAAAAATTGTTCATCTTCCAATTTGCTGTGATGAAGATGGTTGACCAGTCTGGCGCGGCTGCAGTCAGTAATGAGTTGAAGCCCAAGCCCTTTGGTGGCTGAGTAATGCGATTTTCTTGAAGATCTTGCACCTGTTCTCTTTTCCTAACCCTGAACTAGAAAACCACTTACTCCCATAATTCATGTCATTCTTGTTTGTCGATTTAATTATTCATAACTGTAATATTGCCCTGTATTTCCAATAAATGATGAAAACAGAATCAAAGTCCAAACTGAGGTGTGGGGGAAGCTCACCGCACACCTCAGGGGGTGGCTGGCTGCCCCTTTTTCTGACTGTGGTATAATCAGGCCGCCTTTGACCAGGATGTTGCTGCTGTGAGAAGTTCATCGCAAGGACCCTTTGGCTGCAGAAAGCAAAGCAGATACCCACACACTGTCATGGGGGTGGGCGTGAGAGACAAAATTCAGTTTTTGGCTCTGAGATCCTAAGGTTTGAATTCTATTTGAAGGTGAAATTCCAGATACTTACTAGTTACTCTTTTATTTGAATCATCCATTTTTTTTCAGGGGAGTTTCCAGATGAAAAGATGAACAGAGATTATTTCTCTTTGAAGACTGAAGTTATGAAACGCTTTGGCTAGTAGGCAGGCAATGACAACAAAAGTCCCCCAAGTGACGTTCAGAATAAGGAGGGGGTGAGATAGCTACACCCCACATCAAAACCCATATTGTTGCCAAAAGGGGAAGAGTGTGTGGCTGATGCTGATACCCCCTCAGAGGGAGTTACACTGACACCATGAAGAGACTGTGTAATTCAGAGACCAAACCAAGAGCCATTTAAAGTAAGAGTGTGAGAGAGGGTGACTATTTATAATTACACTGGGAGAGAGGCATACACTGGGACTCTCCTGGGAAAACTGGGGTACAAACGCTAGAAAGGTGGGGCAGATTGGTGCGCCCCTGATGCTGTAGCACTCCCTGTGGGGCCCACACCTTTGCACCAGCACGTGGACTTGCTGACCTCAGAGCAGCGCCCTGCGGTGGCAAAAGTCGTGAGGATCAGGGCCCTTTAATTTGCTGTGGGGGACCCAAAGTCCTGTTTGAACTTGAGTCAGCCCTCCAGGGAAACTGGAACTTACTCCTCAGGCCGGAGTAAAAAATGCCTGCCTTATAATGAGTAGTCAATGGACTCAGGGTCGTTTTATTAGCATAAAACCACATATTGATACATCAGTGTTGGAATTAATGATTGACCATGTCAGTTACATTAATGATGTAATTACATTATTATTACCATGTAATAATAATTACATATTATAATGCAATTAATTAATAACTCCATTTCTTCCTAAGTTACATGCTGGTTTTCTGGTAGTTAATTTGTTTCTAAACAATCCAGAGATTTTTCAACTTCATGTGTGGTCCTGATGGGTCAGTGCCTTATAAAGTTTTACATTTTCCTGCCAGCCCAGAGAGATAAGAAGCTTCAAAGCTACATGAACATAAATTAATATTATGTAGTATTGAGCATTCATTAAAAGGTGGAAGAAAAAGAATGCAGAAGACATTTCTAAATGCACTGTTTATTATTTTAAGTCTCTTTGTTGACTGGATATTACTGTAGAAAATATATGCATGTGAACATATTTTGCAATTTTAAGTGGGAGATAAGTAGAATGACAAATTATAAATAAAAATAAAGCTATAAACTATAAAAAAGATTATTTGAAATGGTCAATGAATTAGGCTTACTTAATTAAGTTTAATTTTTATCCCTTTCTTGTCCAAAGTTAGAAAGAATACCAATTTTCAAGATTTTAGGAAGAGGAACAAGCTTTTTCTTTTATCAGCAGTCCTCAGACCTGGGAGCTGGGAGAGAGGGTGAAAAGCTGCAGACCAGCATGGAGGGACTGCTTACCATCCAAAGCAGTGAGTAGCCAGGAGCCCGTGGGAGAGGAAACTGGGTGCCGCCTGTCCTTTGGAGCTTTCGCTGCCCCTGTTTTGTGAACTTGCTAAGTAAATAGGGATTTATTCCCCTAGATGGTAAAAGGATTTCCCAAAAGCTGCATATAAGGGATGGGGCAGGGCTGTGATGGATCAAAGTTGCATTAAAAGTACAAGTAGGTATAAGACACTGAGCATTTCCTTCTTAAAAAAAAAAAGTGGGAAAACTTAACAAAATTAGGGATTGATTATATAGTAGAATAAAACTCTACTAGATTTAATTGTATACCTTGTTGCACAGAGATTTATTTCATTGGAAAGCAGTGGCCTCTGGTTCAGGATTAGCTTCTTTTTCTCTTAGCATTTTTATTCTGTCCTACATTCCGTTCCTGAGGAGAAGTGATGTAGATGCGTTTCCTCCATGCACTGACACTATTCACTGGTGCTCAGTGAAAGTGCTTGTCTTTCATCCTTTGAGTCTCCTCTTCTCCCACTTGATTTGTGGCTGTTGTTCAATTCATAGTTGTAACAGGAGAAAGGGATTTTTAAACCAGGAATTCAAGCATCCTCTACATGAGCTTTGTCCCACTGCAGCCCCTGTGCACCTGCTCCACTCCCCCACCACACCACCCCACTCACCTCCCACAGGGCACATGCAGCGATGGCCCCAGTGGAAGCAGATTCACGGAAGACAGCGCCAGTCCCACAGTGAAACCCTAGGACTAGAGTTTTAGTTTTGGGTAACAAATTCACTTTCTTGACTTGATATTAGATGATTATTCAGCTTTTCTTTGTGTGTGTGTGAATTTCTATAAGATGCATCTTTCAAGAAATCTGTCCATTTCATGCAAGTTGTCACACTTGTTAGCTCTAAGTTGTTTATAATATTCTCTTATTCTTTTAATGTGTACAGTCTGTTGGGGTAAATCCTGCACGTTAAACATTCATTACTGATGTTGTTGATATATGTTTTTTCTCCTTTTCTCATGAAATCCTCGATAGAGGATCATCAGTTTTGTTGATTTTCCTCAAAGAACTAGATTTTTACTTAGCTAATTTTCTCTATTATCTTTCTCCTTCAATATAATTAATTTTTGCTCATATTGTGCCATGTATAATGCAAACCCACATTGTTGGCCCAAACTTTCAAGAAACAAAATCTTTCATTTTAATTTTTTAATTCAATGTTTTATTTATATATAAAACCAGTTGCCATATTCCAGGGTGTTATTTTGCATATGGATATCATTATTGCTTTCTAGAGTTACACTTTTAACATATAGGTATAAATAGAAGAATTAAAAACATTTATATAGATACAGAATTCATATTACCCATGTTTAAGGTTCATCCTTATTTTTCCCTCAAAATCTTGAGCAAAAAAAGTCTGCATTATACACTGCAAAATACAGTATCTTTCTTCCACTTTTGTTCTTGCTTTTCTAGTTTCTTCAGGTGGAATTCTGCATCATCTTTCCTTATTCATATAAAAATTTCCACTTACCAGCCTTTTAGCTGCATTCTACAAATATTGATATGTTGTATTTTAATTTTCATATCAATTCATTATATTTTGTCAATTTTCTTATGTTTGGTCATTCATTGGCACTTGAATTATTTTAAAAGGTATAGTTTCATTTTGAGATAAATAGGATTTAACTCAATATTTATTATTTCATAGTTCTCATTTGATTCTATTGATGTGAGAGAATAAACTCTGCATAACTCAGACTTTTTTTAAAGTTAATAACCTTGTTTATACTCCAGAATATGGTTTATCTCAGGGAATCTGTCATGTGTACTTGAGAAGAACGTCCATTCTTCAGTTGCTCAGTGGTGTGCTCTAGAAACATAAATAAAGTTGTTCTTAGTGCTGTCGAGATTTTCCATGCCCTTATCTAGTTCTAGTCATTCTAGTCATTCTATCAGTTGCTCAGAGTTGTTAAAATCTTCTACTATTATCAAAACTTATCTTAAATTCTCTCAGTTTCAATTTATGCATATTGAGTCTAATTAAGGGCATCATAATTTCTTCCTGAATACTGTTGTTATTATTTTAAAATGTAATCTGTGTTAACACTCTTTTATTAAGGCTGATTTTTCTGACCTTGGCCTAGCCACTCAAGCCTTCTTGTGCTTTCTATTCTTATTTCATGTTTATTCCATCTATTTACTTTGAACCCATTTTGAGTCTTTATATTTTAATTGTGGCTCTTATAGCAGCACATGGTTCAGTCTTGCCTTTACCCGTTAGTCAATCTGTCTATTAACTGGAGTATTTAAACCAATAATGGTTGACATAATTATTGATATACTTTGATTTAGTCCCACTGTTTTATTTCCTTCACCACTTTTATTTGTTTGTTTGTTTGTTTCTCTATTCTCTCCTTTATTTGGTGGTAACACTAATATCTTTAGTGTTACTTTTTAGTTTTAATGGTTTTTCTGATACCTCTCTCTCTCTCTTTAACTTGCTTGCTTTATTTTTACTGGTTCCTTTGGGAATTACAAGGTACATAACTACCCTTTCACATTCTACTAGAATTTCAGTTAGCATTCCCTATAATAAGGGTCTGATAGTGACACATGCTCTTAATTTTGTTTCATCTGAAAATTTCTTTGTCACAGCTTCATTTCTGAAGGATATTTTCGCTGGATACAGAGTTATGGTTTGAGAAGATTTTTTTTCTTTTAGCACTTTAAATGTTGTCGCCTGGCCTTGATGGCTTCTGATAAGAATTCAGTAATCATTCAAATATTTTCCCTTCTGGAAGCAACATGTCATTTTTCTCTCTAAATGGCTTCAAAACTTTATATTTGAGTTTTAGCTTTTTATCCATAATGTGTTTAGTGTTGTTTTCACTGAGTTTATTGTTTGGGAACTTACCAAGCATTTTAAATCCATACATCATGCTTCTTATGAAAGTTAGGCAATATTCAGCCATTATATAATGAAAATTTTTTTTCTGTTTCGATATCTTTCTCCTCCTTTGGAGGATCTCCAAATATACATGTATTAGACTGTTGATATCCCATAGGTCTCTGAGACTCTATCCAAAGTTTTCAATCTTTTCCTTTTTTGTTATTTCCATGATTACATCTAATTTGCTTTCGAGTCCACCCAGTAATTCTTTATTTCAGATATTAAATATTTGGTTCTAGAACTCATTCTTTTGGCTCTGAGATTCTAAGGCTTAAATTCTATTCGAAGGTGAAGCTCCAGATACCCAGGCCTGTGCTGGGCTGGGCCGCTTCGGGTCTGCCCCAGGCGCGTTTGCTCAGAGTTTAGGCTGACACTTGCCAATTAACATTATGCTTTCCCATCTACACAAGACAGACTGAATAGCTGTAAGAACTTCTGCTTTAGATTTGGTTTGCAGATTGCCAGTATGGATACAGAGTTGTAAAGGGCTCAGTGATGATAATGGTAAGAACAGCCAAAGAAAATTAGTAAGGTATATTTTGAGAAAAGTAAGGAACATGGGACAAATCTGAGAGGGAGTGGGACTAGTGGGTAAGAGCACAGGACTTGGAATCAGACCAGACAAAAATGAAGTCCTAGATCAACATGCTCCTACCTCGCTCTGTAACAGTAGGGAAATTACTCAGCCTGTCTGAGCCTCTATTTACTCAACTGCAGTGGGAACAATGATTCCTCTCTGATAAGGGTCTCGTGGTTATTCCATGTAATTGTGTAAACTGCTTAGCATAGGGCCTGACCCATATTGAGAGTTCAGTATAGGGTCAGAAAATATTTAAGACACACTTGAAACAAGTTGAAATAATGGCAGCATATGAGGTAGGAAAACTTTGAATTCAGAAATCAGATAACTGTCTCTGTATGTTTTAGTTTCAATAAAAGTCATTTTGAAAAAGTAATCCCTGCCCTTTTTGAGATTGTTGTGGGGATCAAACGCAACAATCCGTGGGAAATGTTTTGATAGCTATAGGGCACCATACCTAATACAGGGGAGTGCCGGTAACTTTGAATGTGATGGGACATTGCGTAAAGGGTCATGAGCAGAAAATACAAAACCCTTGGGTAAAGCGCCTTGAAACTAAACTAAGAGGAGAGGAAAGACGTTATTAAAAGTCAAGATCAATCATTAATATGATAATGTCCGTAAGACTGTGTGCCTTTAAAATTAAAGGTAATGAGTGTAATTAAAGAGGTTTTGTTTGTTTTTTTTAAACTAACTGAACATTTCAGGAAAGAACAGAAAAGTTATATGACCCAGATCCTATAATATAACTTTTCTTTTTAATAGCATAGAAGAACCATACTTTATTTTCATATCATATTTAGTGATATGAAACATTTCCTCATGTATTTTCACACTTGAGCTTTCCAGCAACCTTGTGAGGTAGTACAGATATTAATTTAACTTAGTGTGTGCAAATTAAGGTTTAAGAATTTAGGTAATATGCAGAGTTTTGTCTCAGAAATAAGCCGGGAGCGGAGATGTTAACCGGCCTTTTGACTCCGGGAGAAATGCTTCTCCTTCCTCACCCGAAGCCATGATGTGCATGGAGTGTCCGATCTTAGCACTAACCAGGATGACTTCTCTGAAGATACTCTGTGGTCTAGACCTGGAGTATTTACTAGTAGAAGCTATTGATTCTAAACAGAGTCACAAAGGTGGGAATACCTGCCTCTGCCATTACTCTCCTGTCATAATTACATGTTTTACGCCAGCGGGACCCGAGGCGATCTGACTGACTCTAACACAGCTCGGAGGTAGTTACGAATCTTAAATATTTTTAATTGCCAAGCATAGGTATTGAAAGATGGCTATCTGGGCCCAAGGCAGGGTGGGCCGTGGCGCGGGCAGGCACGCAACGCTGCAATAGCCCTC
>PVJD01019809.1:0-10812 GCA_004026545.1 Mormoops blainvillei
ACTAAAAAATATGAGGACAGCTTAAGGGAACTTCAGGACCACATGGAAATACAGCAACATTCAAATCAAAGGAATACCAGGTGGAGAAGAAAAGGAGCAAGGGGTTGAAACCTGTTTGAAAAAATAATGACAGAAAACTTCTCTAACCTGGAGAGGGGAAAAACCATGAAAGTTCAGGAAACACTGAAGGTCTCAATCAGTATGAACCCAGAGAGACCCACTCCAAGACACATCATAATTTAAATGGCAAAATTTAAAAACTAAGAGAGAACCTTAAAGGGAGCAAAGGAGAAACAGGAAGTAACATAAAGGGAACTCAAATAAGACTATCAGCTTATTTCTCAACAGAAATACCACAAGTCAGAAGGAAATGGCAAGAAATATTCCAAGTAATGAAAAGCAAAGGTATGGAACTAAGACTCTTCTACTCAGCCAGGCTCTCAAGTAAAATTAAAGGTGAAATAAGGAGTTTCCCAGACAAAAGAAGACTAAAACAATATACCTTCTCCAAAGTAGCTCTGCTAGAGATGCTAAAGGAACTGCTGTAAGAAGATGAAGAAAAAAATGAGAAACAGGAAACAGGCACAAAGGGGAAAAATGAATAAGTATCTATCAATAATAACCTTCAGTGTAAATATATTAAATGCTCTAATCAAAAGACATAAGGTAGCTGGAAGGATAACAAAACATGACCTGCACATATGGTGTCTACAAGAGACCCACCTCAGAACAACAGATGTACACAGACTGAAAGTGAAGGGCTGGAAAAAAATATTCCAAGCATATGGATAGGAAAAAAGAAAAGTTAGGGTAACAATATATATATCAGACAAAATAGACTTCAAAACAAAGGCCATAAAAAGAGACAGAGAAGGACTCTTCATAATACTCAAGGGAAGAATCCATCAAGAAGACATGAACAGCCCTGGCTGGTGTGGCTCCATGAATTGAGTACCTGCCTGTGAACCTAGGGGTGCTGGTTCAATTCCCAATCAGGGCACATGCCTGGATTGCAGGCCCGGTCTCCTGTGGGGGGTGCTCAAGAGGCAACTACACATTGATGTTTCTTTCCCTCTCTCCCTTGAATCCCCCTCTCTAAAAATAAATAAATAAAGCCTTCAAAAAAAAAGAATTAAACATTGTAAACTTATATGCACCCAACATAGCAGCACTCAAATATATAAGGAAAATCTTGGACGACTTCAAGAAAGATGTAGACAGCAACACACTTATAATAGGGGATTTTAATACCCCACTGTCAACAATGGGTAGATCTTCCAAACAAAATATTAACAAAGATATTGCGGCACTGAACACACCCTAGATCAAATGGGCTTAACTGATATATACAGATCCTTTTTAGGATCCTTTATTACAAGAACGCTATAATCAAAATAGTCTGGTACTGGTATAAGAACAGACACTTAGATCAATGGAACAGAATTGAGAGCCCAATTGTAGAAAAGGGAACCCTAGTGCACTGTTGGTGAAATGCAGACTGGTCCAGTCATTGTGGAAAACAGTTTGGAATTTCCTCAAAACACTAAAAATGGAACTTCCTTTTGACCCAGCAATTCCACTGCTGGTATTATACCCTAAGAATCCTGAAACACCAACTCAAAAGAACTTATGCACTCCAGTGTTCATAGCAGCACAATTTACAATAGCCAAGTGCTAGAAGCTACCTAAGTGTCCATCTGTAAATGAGCTGATCAAAAAACTAGCACATTTACACAACGGAATACTACACAGCAGAAAGAAAGAAAGAGCTCCTACCCTTCGTGACAGCATGGATGGAAGTGGAGAGCACTTTGCTAAGTAAATAAGCCAGGCAGTGAAAGAGAAATACCGTATGATCTCACCTCTAAGTGGAACCTAATCAAGAAAACAAGCAAGAAAGAAAAATAGAGCCAGAGACTTGGAAATAAAGAACAAACTGACAGTGACCAGAGTGGAGTGGGGAGGAGATAATTGAGGCAAGAAGGTGATGGATCAAGTAATAAATCATGCATAAAGGACCCAGGGGCAAAGAAAACAGGGTGGGAAAGATCGAATGGGGGAGGTGGAGGGTGGGTAGGCCAGCGAAGCTTAATGGGGGAAAAATGAGGACAACTGTAATTGAACAATGAGAGAGAGAGAGAGAGACAGAGAGAGAGAGAGAGAGAGAGTGAGAGAGAAACATCCTCATGGTGAGGAACAGGTAAACATTGAATTCTCCTCCATAATGTACCTTCACCTTGAGATTTTTCAGTAAACTCACTGCAACTGCCATAGGGACAGAAATCCTTCCGAGGCCGAGTGTTGGGAGTGCTATTAATTAGTACGAGATCACCAAAGGGTAAATGACTTTCAAAGAAGAGACGTTGAGGCATAGTCTGACCCTTTGGTTCACCTCAGACTATGGCTGATCTAAGTTTGATTTTACGTATAGAGTTGGCAGATCTCCTTCCATTTAAAAAAAGTTACATTTGAAGGAGAAGCCACTGGCTTTATTTCTTTCTTGTGTGAATTTGAAGGCACTTTGCCTCTGGTCCTGGAGATTCCCAGCTCTGACTGGCTGCCCCAAGACTCCCCTTATATGACTGTTACCTCTTCCCAAACTCAAAGGCATTTGCCCAATCCACAGAAAGAAGTAGTGAGGGTGACAAGGAACTAGTATCCTTATGCCCAGCCTTCCCAACCCTAAGAAAGCATCCAAGACTCCGGAAAATTCCTTGGAAGCCATCAGAAAAAAAAAAAATTATTTCCCCTGGATAGCCCTGCTGGCCTGGGCTCTGCTGCATTCACTGTGTGATTAATCCTTGGTCTTTGAAATTAGTGATAGTCAATAATAAAGACTAATTTTATGTCCTGTAAGCAGGTAGATGCACAAGTTTCTGGTTTGGCCCCTATAGTATTCATTAATTTGTCTTTTGTTTTGCTATGGATGCTTGGATAGTTTCCATCAGAAAACTAGCTTTAATTACATGCCTAAAAGACTTTGTCTTAGAATTCTGCTATTCTCATATAAACTAATATTCTCAAATCGTTGATAATTAGTTAGGGAAATATATGTGTGTGCTTTTAATAATATCTTTTGTTTTCTTTTTCTTGTCATAGTGCATTAGCTCAAAGTGCAAGTATTATGTTGAATGGGGAGGTGAGAAAAGACATATGTGTGGTTTTAACATAAATATTTATATATTATTATGGAAAGTGCTAGAACAATGTAATGTAATTTTTTGTGAGGTTACATTAACGTTAGGATAATATTGTAGTAGTTGGTTTCTAATACCCATTCTGTGCTTCTTTTATTGTAATAGGATTTTAGCTGAATATATACTCTCCTAGGAAAATGACTACTTGTATTACAGTTGTGCCCAGGTGACTAGGCATTGGATGTAAGCCAAAATGTGCGGCAGCTTTTAGGGATTTTTCAGAGGTGGCTAGTCCATACCCCACCCCCTCAATTCTTCTTTGTCCTTTTTTCCATTCTGTATTCTACCATGAGGGTGCTGCAATCTTGGGCCCTAGCATATGAGGGACAGGATAAAAGTTGGACATAAATGGAGCCAGAGAGCCTTGTTGGAACAGAGTCACCATGTTGGTTCTGGACTGTAAGCCTTCATTGTCTTCTATGTGAGACAGAAAAAAGCTACTTCATATGAGCCATACTTTATTAGTTTTATGTAAGTATAATCTTAACTGATAGGGTAAACAACAAAGGGAATGTTAGTCCACCCATTTCATGCCAATGCTCATTTTTTTCTCTGTTTATATGAAACTATTTTCTTTGCACCCTTGCCCAAAGAGAAGTCTTAAAACACTATAGAACCAGTTGATTGTCCTTGTGTTCACAGAGCCCAGTGCTATGGGAAATTTGTGCACAGGTTATTATGGGAGCTCTGAGATAAGTATATCTAAATAAAAAGAAACTTGACAAAGACCATTCTGGGTGATAGAAATTTCAACTGGAAATCCATAGATTTAGTTGTTGCTAGGGATTTGGCATGGTTGGAGTATAATTTGTGCAGTTGAGGTTAAAGCTAAAGAGGTAGACAGGAGCCTGATAATGAAAGGCCTCTTGTGTTGTGCTAAACATCCTGTCTCTCTCATGCTCCCTTGAACATTTTTTCCAAAGAACTAGAAATGGAGGCTGTCTTTCTCATCTACATACCTCTATAAGCAAAGCAGTTAAAGCAGCTTGGGGAAACTGAGGAACAAGGTGATTCTAAGGATATAGGGCTGGAAGGGGGGATAAAAATATCAGTCAACCCTACAAATAATTCAGTAGCCTCTGGAAGAATGCCTCCTGAAAGCTGTCTTTTTTCCAGTTACCACAGGGCCTAAAATTCTACCATCAGTGGCCAGGCAGATTTATTATTTATTAATTTTTATTAATGGTATCTTTGAATTAATATGAGGTACAGGGGACATTAATAAGAACTAAAATTTTTTACTTCCAAGATTTACTGTTATCTGATGGTGGGGGTGGGCCATGTGACAATGGAGTCCAATCAGAAACTGGGGGGCAGAAGCGATAGAAGGTAAATGAGATCAGGGAGGAAATAACCTAACTGGAATAACAAGCTGCCTGCCAGAGTAGCAGGTATAGGTCAGATAATGAGAAGTCAGAGGGCTATTGCCATGACCACATCTTCCCACAACTGATAGTGCAGACGATCTGGCTGGGCAGAGAGAAAACCACCCTAAAAGGCTGTAATTGAGTGTCGACAGACCAAGCAGAGGGCAGCATGCTACAGGATGAGAAGTAAAACTCATTGGCTGCCGAGTCTTCCTTGCCACCACTGCTCTTACATTTATGTTCCCCAGGGCAGGCCCAGTTTCACTGGCCAAATAAGGCAGGGCATTGGAAGGTTGTTGGCCCCCTGACCACCTGGGTGCCTGCTGGGAGGATTTTTCACATGCTGCTAAGTGCTCAGTGGCACCCAGGACTCCCTTTTACATTCTTAATTACCCTGAAATTCAACCACATGGTCCTTCTGCTAGCCTGGGCCAGTGCTTGATGGCAGCTAGTACAGAAACCCACCAAACTCCCAGAGCCCTGAAGTTCCATCTTCACTTGCCAGGGAGGGTCTGCCCACATCACAGAGGAGAATGTATTTGTGTGTATTGGTGTGGACATCTGTGAATAGCTGTGTTTATGTATGTACCTCTTGGTTCCAGACGATGATCTCCCTGTATATGAATAAGAGGAGGAGGTGGAGGGGTGGGGGCAACTCTTCTCAGAAAGATTCTCTTGACTGTTGTTGATGATTTGGGGACAATATCGGGGATTTTGACAATATTTTAAGCTTTCTTAAGACAACAGAAATAATCTAATCCCAATGTGAGGAAGCACAGAAATATTCTGGTAAACATTAACTGACTGTGTTTATTTTTCCTGAGAGAGAGGAGGCAAAGTTTTCAGGACATTGTTTTGGATATTAGGGTGGAGTGGAAGAAAGTATACTTGAGGAAAAATTTTGAGTTGGTCTTATTTTGCTGTCCCCACACAAATTCTCCACATTCCCCTTCTTCTGATTCTGCTTTGGGAAGAAGGTTTTGAAGTGGTATTTGGGTGATGTGTG
Source organism: Mormoops blainvillei (assembly GCA_004026545.1). Taxonomy (NCBI): domain Eukaryota; kingdom Metazoa; phylum Chordata; class Mammalia; order Chiroptera; family Mormoopidae; genus Mormoops; species Mormoops blainvillei. Next base: position 5,571 of record PVJD01019809.1, read on the forward strand.
ACTTTACACACACACACTCACAGGTGCCCCTATATACTTGTGTGAATTAACATGCTTCTTCAGTACATGCAATGTGCAAGGTGTTTTGGTAGAAATCTTGGGGGCTGGTGGAGAAGTAATTTTATATCCATCCTGAAAGTTCTCGAACTCTGTTAAGGAAGAAAAGTATAACAGAAAACAGCAAGTGTTAGAAGCCAAATAACAGCTAAGGTCATGTAGACAGGAAGTTCAGAGTTGGACAGACTCACTTCCATGGCAGCAGTCAGGGACGACTGCTGGGAGGAGTTGGGCTATGCACCTGGCTTGGAAGTTTGGAGACTATTCTTAGATGAGTTCCTATATGTTCAATGTTTGAATACATTGCTGAAAACTGTCACTGAGAAAAATAATGGAAAAAAGCAAACCAATAATAATAGGTAGGGACAAGTTACAAAGTTCCCAGGAATCTCAAAATGTGTTATGACCATTGTCTTGACAGTGAAGATTAACTTGCCTACAGATTTAGTATGTGGCCACTTGCTTGAAACCTTAGTTCTCCTCTCTAGCTCATAGGGTGGCCTCATTTCAGCTTATTAAGGATGTCTCCTTCCAACTTCACAGGGAGATCTCTTTCTAACTTTTTATCTTTGCAGCACTAGGATTAAAGAGCCAGTCAGCAGGAGAGACATAGACCAGTAGTAGTTCTGCTCATTTAAGATGATTGATTGATTGATTGAGATTTACTTCTATTAGTTTAAGTCATTTAACAAAACCTGATTAATTATCTATAAATAGTGTAGTATATGCTAGGGACATCTCTCAAAGTCCTTAGTAAAGGAGCAGTCCTAGAAAACCAGCAGTACTCACAGTATAATAGTTTTGTGTGATGGATGCCCTCGAAAATCCTGAGGGGACTTTCAAGAAAACTGGAAATTAAGGATAGTTTTATAGAGAAGGAAAAACTTTAGCTGAGTTTGTTTTTCTCTGAGTGCATAACGAAAAGTAGCAGATAACTTGATGAGGGGGAAGTTGGTCGAAGGTGGTATATTTACATTTATAAATGCAATGCCAATGTAATAGCCATTATTGATTACAGGTAGAATTTCTATAAGACATTACTTCAAACTTGTTTCCTGGACAGGTTAATTTAATGTTTAGCTCGCAGCATCAAATAGCACTGAGATCATAGTTATTTAAAACAATAAATTTGTAAAATATAATTGGGTCTAGAATAGTTCCTTTAAATAATCCACAGCTGTTTGTGTTTAAATCTTTAACTGATAGAACATAGGGTTTAATAATATCATTATTAATAAAATTTGGTTATAAAGTTAAGGGCAAATGTCAAGAACTATCCTTGAAAATATTCTTGAAAATATTTTTAAAGTTTACACAAATTAACAAATTTAGACATATCAATAAAGACAAAAAAATGCTGTATCTGTGAGCAGTGTATGTGTGGTTAGGTGAAGATGTTTCACAAAAGCATATTAAATCATTCTTAGATGAGTTTATCAGGGAAGAAATATTTTATTCATAAAGTGATGGCAATGAAAATTATTTACTGAAACTTATAGTCTCTAGCCAAAGTTCTAATTTGACATAAACCATAGCTTAAAATGATTTAGTTATGAAATATATATAATCATTATTGTCAAATAGCTAAAAAACTGAAATCAACCTCGGGAAAGCAGAAGTAATAAAATAGTAAAGTTAACAACAGAAATAAATGAATGAGAAAACAGAAAAAAATCAGTAGACAAAATTTTAATCAAGCAATAAAAATGTATCACATTAAAAATATTTGAAAAGATATAAAGCTACATATGTACATATGCTATTAAAATAACTTTAATGAGAATGATATGTGAAAAACTTTATGCTATTTTGAAAAACATAATAAAACGGTAAATCCCTAGGGATTTACAAATTACCAAAACTGATTCAAATAAAAACAGACATTTTAAACAGATGGAATAATAGGGCAAAAAATTTCAAAGAATTATTATGGACTTTTTTATTATCTACCTTTTTACTTTTTATTTTTAAGTATATTTTATTGATTATGCTATTACAATTGTCCCATTTTTTTCTCCTCTTTATCCCCCTCTGCCTTACACCCCCCTCCCACTGGCATTCCCTCCCCTTAGTTCATGTCCATGGGTCATACATATAAGTTCTTTGGCTTCTCCACTCCCTATACTGTTCTTAACCTTCCCTGTCTATTTTGTGCCTACCATTTATGTTTCTTATTCCTTGTACCTTTCCACCATTCCCCCCTCCCCCTCTCTGCTGATAACCCTCCGTGTGAACTACATTTTTGAGATTCTGTTTCTGTTCTAGTTGTTTGCTTAGTTTTTGTTTTTGTTTTTAGATTCAGTTGTTGATAGTTGTTTGTAGTAAATGTACTGTTCCTAGTTTTTATCTTCTTTTTCTTAGATAAGTCCCTTTAACATTTCATATAATAGGGGCTTGGTGATGATGAACTCCTTTAACTTTATCTAGGAAGCACTTTATCTGCCCTTCCATTCTAAATGATAGCTTTGCCACATAGAGTAATCTTGGATGTAGGTCCTTGCCTTTCATGACTTTGAATACGTCTTTCCAGCCCCTTCTTGCCTATAAGGTTTCTTTTATTTTTATGTTTACATTGTTTTATTGTTGTTCAAGTATAGTTGTTTCTATTTTCCTGCTACCACTTTCCCCTGCCCCACCCAAAAAGGAACATGTATAAATGATGCCTGTAAGGTTTCTTTTGAGATATCAACTGATAGTCTTATGGGAACTCCTTTGTGGGTAACTCCTTTTCTCTTGCTACTTTTAAGATTCCCTCCTTATCTTTAATCTTGGGTAATGTAATTATGATGTGCCTTGGTGTGTTCCTCCTTGGGTTCAAGTTCTTTGGGACTCTCTGAGCTTCCTGGACATCCTGGAAGTCTATTTTGCCTCCAGATTGAGGAAGTTCTCCATTATTTTTTCAAATAAGTTTTCAATTTCTTGGCCTTCCTCTTCTCATTCTGGAACCCCTATGATTTGGATGTTGGAACATTTAAAATTGTCCCAGAGGTTCCCAAGCCTCTCCTCATTTTTTTTGAATTCTTGTTTCTTCATTCTCTTCTGATTGAATGTTTATTTCTACCTTCTATTCCAAATCATTGATTTGAGTCCCAGTTTCCTTCCCTTCAGTGTTGGTTCCCTGCATATTTTAGTTTATTTCATTTTGCATAATCTTCACTTCTTCCTCTATTTTGTGACCATACTCAATGATTTCTGTGAACATCCTGATTACCAGTGTTTTGAACTCTGCCTCTGATAGGTTGGCTATCTCCTCATTGCTTAATTCTTTTGCTGGAGTTTTGATCTGTTTTTTCATTTGGGCCATATTTCCTTTGTCTCCACATACCTGTTAGGTTATGAGGGGTGGTGTCTTAGGTACTCGCCTAGGTGGGGCAACCCAGGTCACTGCCTTGTGGGCTATATGTGGAGGAGTGATCAGAGAGGGAACAATGCTGCTTGCTCAGCTCTCACCCTCCTTTCAGTCACTTCCCCTGCTTCCCACAAGCAAATTGGGCCTTTCTGCTACTGATTCCTGGGTAGGTGGGTTTTTGTACATTCTAGGACCCTATGGGTCTCTCCAACAAATGCTTCTGTGAGACTTGGAGTTTCTCCCACTGCTGCAACACCCACCAATTTTTACAGTCAGAGGTTTTGAGGCTTTATTTCCATATGCTAGAACCCTGGATTGCAAGGTTTGCCTCGTTCCCCAGTTATCCCCCTTGGCTTATCCGAATGTGAATGTGGAGCCACCCAGTCTACCAGCTGACCTTGCCACACATTCTTTCTGTCCTGGCTGCCCATCTCTGTCCCCTTACCAGTCTGGATAAATGTTTCTTCTTTAACTTCTTGGTTGTCAGACTTCCATACAGTTCAATTTTCTGGCATTTCTGGTTGTTTTCTGCTTTTAAATTTGTTCTTATCCTTCTTTTGGTTGTACAAGGAAGTAAAGTATATCTACCTATGCCTCCCTCTTGGCCAGAAGTCTTGGAATTTTCTATCAAATTTTAGGAACAGATAATTTCACTGATGAGTTCTTTAAAACATTAGAAGTCACAGAAAATGTGAAAAGTTCAAGTACAAAGCAAAATATTGCATGCATTTAATTCATTTAATAAGGTAAATAATAAAAATAACTTTAAAATTTAATAAACAAACATTTCTAATTTATTTAATATAACACTAATACAAATATCTTACCTACAATGAGTATAATAATAGTGTGGACCATCTCATTTATGAATGTGGATACATGAGTAAAAAGTCCAAATGAAACACTAATAAATAATAAATCAAATAAACTAATAAATAAAGTTATATGACATGACTAAAAAGTAACCTGTTTTGACCTAGTAGAGTATATTTCTATATAAAACAATTCTACTTTATTAAAATATTGCCTCTCTGTAAGTCAAAATTGAAAGACCACATGAACATGTTAATCTCATAAAATTTAGTATCTAATATTATAAAGAAAATTATATTTAAGTAAAACAAAGAGTATTCTTTGTTAATAGGAAAAGGAGTCTATGTCTTAAATCGATTACAAATATCAAGCTCATTCTAACTGGTGGAAGCTGAGAGGGAAGATGCAAAATATAAAATAGAATAAGTAAAATTATTTGAAAGAAAATCTAAATATTTATAATTTTCAGAATATTTCATTTTCATCAGAAATCCCTAGACAATTAAGTGAAGAAAATTGGAATAAATTAGTGTTGAATCAAGTAGTGCGTTACAAAGTCCACTTATAATATTCAATTATTTTTCTACTATAAAAATTTAGAAAATATAATTGATAAAAGAACCCACTTAAAATATAGCTAGAATACAAACATAAATAAATATAATAAAGATGTAAAACTATACTATGTTCATAGAAGCATTATTTACAATAGCCAGGTGCTGGAAACAGCCTAAGGGCCCATCAGTAAATGAGTGGATCAAAAAATTGTGGAATATACAATGGAATATTACACGGCAGAAAGAAAGAAGGAACCCCTACCTTTGGCGACAGCATGGACGGAACTGGAGAGTATTATGCTAAGTGAAATAAGTCAGAAGGCAAAAGACAAATACCATATGATCTCAGCAATATGAAGAACTTAGTGAACAAAACAAACAAATGGGCAAAATAGAAACAGAGGCATGGAAACAAGGAACAGACTGACAGTGACCAGAGGGGAGGTGGGAGGGGAATAAGCAGGGA
>PVJD01019810.1:0-10848 GCA_004026545.1 Mormoops blainvillei
AAATAACAGAAAAGCCATTGGGATGTAAAGTACAGTATAGGAAATAGAGTAGCCAAAGAACTTATATGCATGAAGCATGGACATAAGCAATGGTGGGTGGATTGGCTGAGGGAGTGGTGTTGCTAGGTAGAGGAGAGCAAAGGGGCAAAGGGGGAAAAATCAGGACAGCTGTAATAGCATAATTAATAAGAATATAATTTTATAAAACAATAGTTGTAAGATTCTAGTGCTATTGTGTCATTGCATTTCAAAAAAATTTTACCCATGTACTCATACTTTAATTAGCACTGGGCATTATCATTTTTGTTTTATTAATAAGTACAAAAGTTACCAGGTTTTAATGATGGCTTAGTTTTCATTTCTCTAAAGAAGAGACAGATTGAACATTTTCTTAAATAGCTATTGGCTTTCCATCTTTTATATGTTGATAAATATCTCATAAATCAAATGAGGCATTAATTTTTTTCCTTATATTTGAATAAGTTTTTTTAGTGTAAGTATTCTTTAAAATCTGTCTCATAATAAATGTAAATATTTTAGGGTACCCTTTTTAATGATAAATTAGATTTTTTTATTATCTACACATTTTATATTTTATTGTGGTAAATTCATCAATCTTTCATGATGTTTTTCTCTTCAAAATTAAGAAAACCATCATTCATATAAATTCTTCCAGTAAAAATTTTAACTTTTTAGATCATATGGAGTTGATTTTGTATGAGTCATTAGATATGGAAAGATGCCCCTACCCTCACCCCAGATACTCTGGAAATATATCTTTAAATATAGGACTGAAGTCAGGCACTATCACTCCTTAAAGAGCAAATAAAGTTCCTTGGCATCCAATACAGTAGCCACCAGCCACATTTAGCTGCTGAGCTCTTGGAATGTGGCTAGTCCAAACTGAGATGCGCTTTTAAAAAGAAGAGTAAAATATACATCAAATTTTGAAGACCAGGTATGAAAAGAAAAATATAAAATGTCTCATTAATAATTTTTGTATTAGTTACATTGTTGGTTTAAACAAAATAAATATTAAAATAATTTCATCAGATTTCTTTTTATTTTTTTAATGTGGCTACTAGAAAATTTAAAAGTTGCATATGTGGTTTGCATTGTGTTTCTATAAACAGTGCTGCACTAACAGATACACCCTCTGATAGAGCTCTTGATAAAAAAGCTCTGAAGGATAATGGCAATTATTTTAGCTCTCTTAAAGAAGAGAATATTTGCTTTACACTTTAATGAGACTAAGAGGAGGAAAAGTTTCGTTATCCACATCTGGTATGTTCTGTGTCAAGACTGTATTTTTGCTCATCTTTGAGCAAGATTCCCAGATGGATTCACTGTTAAAAACTCCTTGGAGTCCTAGAAGAAGAGCAAGAATACAAGACTAGAATCAGCCCAACTTTTAGAATCATACATTTCCAGCCATGATCTTTGCTTAGTTTCTCAGAACATAAATAGGCCTGAAATCTGCCTTCCTACCCTTGCTACCTAAGTTCCTCCTGTTCCTCAAGGTCTTCATGTAGCTTCCTCTAATTGCTCCACTCCTCATTGATTGTTCTACATCACTGAGTGCCTACACATTTGGTATGTAACATGATTTGGCAATTGTGCTTTTTGCTAATTATTTCAGGTGACACCAGAATCCAAATGGGCCATTTTGATGCCTGTCATAACTCTAGGACTAGTTTTTTCTGTAACAGATATTTCAGCGTATGTTTCTAACAGTATCCATTCCATCTTTTAGCCTAAATTATCTAAAAATTTAAATTAAAATAATAATAACTTCATATTACACTAGTAATTTTTCCAAAGTATTTTCACTATAATGATCTCATTTAAGCCCAAACAGGGTTTGGGTCGAACTTGCCAATTTCATGCCTCTCTGTTCCACAAGGTGTAATAATCCAGGAACAAAGCGAGGGATTCCAGTCACTGTTCCTTTACAATGAACACGCCACGAGGAGTCTTGGCTCAATCATGGAACTGTTCAGAATGAAGCTTTCTTTTCATAGCTGACATTATATGATTGCATGTATGCCATTACTAACTTTTCACCACTTTGCATAGGAAACCTGCATTTGTATGATAGTAAAGTGATTAAATAACTAAGTGGGCCTTGTAGTAAATGAGTTATTTCTTTGCTACCATTATGTCTAATTCACCATACATTATTCAGTCTGCTTTTTAGAATCATAAACAGCCAAGATCATTTTTTACCTCATCATCCCATTATCCATGATGAGAGAATATTTCTAAATGTGAGTATTACTCTTTCCAAAATCCCTGATGAACACTCCTCTAGACACGAGTGAAATCTAACTGTATTTTTTTCACAGCAAAATAAAAAAAGGTGCTAAAGGATGTGTGTCCACGTAGTCCTCCCAACTTCCAAGACTCAGTTTCCTTCCAGACTATAAATGGGCCCTTTGGGATAATACTGAGACGGTGACTGACCATCTCACTACCTTTTATTATATGAGATTCACACAAAAGGTTCCCAGGAAGAAAGCAAATCTAGATCTCGCAAGAAATTTCCTAGGAATGTCAGTGGATCTGATCAGACACCATTTGATTCCACAGCTCTAATGACTTCTCCATGTGTTTTCCAGTTTACAAAAGGCTTCCCAACACCTTACCCCATTTAATTCACTACAACCTGAAAGGTATTATCCACATTTTTCAGATGGGGAAAATTAGTTTCAGTGACAATCGATGATTTGCCTAAGGTCACAGATGCAGTAAACAACAGAGCCAGACTCATGCCTAGGTCTTCTGAATTCAGGTGCCAGGGGAAGAGAAGTTCAAGGAACAGCTCAAGAGAACAAAATTCCAACCTATTCTTGGCCAGTGGTAATTCTGCATCGTTTGCAAGTCACCTCACCAAAATGAGCTGAACTAAATAATCACTGCAACTCTATGCTACCTTAATATTCTAAAGGTTCTACAAATCTAAATGTAATTCCTGCTTTATATCTGTTCACTCTGGTCCTTCTGCTGGCCACTTAACACTCATTACCAAAGATTGGTATTTTTGCCCTCACTGGTGTGGCTCAGAAAGTTGAGCCTTGTCCCGCAAACTGAAAGATCGCTTTTCGATTCCTGGTCAGGGAACATGGCTAGGGGTACACAAGAAGCAACTGATCGATGTTTCCCTTGCACATCGATGTTTCTCTCCCTCTTTCTCTCCCTCCCTTCCCCTCTCTCTAAAAATAAATAAATAAATAAATAAATTTTTTTTAAAGCTGGGTAGTTTCTTTGGGTTTCTGCTCTATTTTCTCTATGTCCAATAGAATCCCAGTACCTCCATTTGCCCAAGCCCAGATCAACAAGTTCCATCCAGATCAAAAAATCCATTTTACCTAAGAGTTTCTGAGTCTGCATGGGAGAGAACAGGGGAGGTAGAGCCTTTCCTCTTCTTGGGAATTCCCAGAACCCTGCGACTAAAGGATAAAGCCAAGTTTATCTTACCTTATTTCATAAATTGGATTTGAAACAGATTGAAAGTTGTTCAATAATAATCTTTATTATTATTGACTTAATAAATAGAAGATATTTTAGGAAATATTTGCAGGGTGGGAAGCTCATGCATTTTTTTTTCAATAAGCTCAGGAACATCACGAGCTTGCACCAAATGATATAGGCTGGGTATCTGAGCACGTCCACTTGTGTTGAAAAGTGAATGCTCGGATGACAATAGATGTCTGTCCTTGGTTGATTTGAACATGATAAACTTGTATTTTATAAAGTTAAAAATGTCTTTTTCTTCAGTTGTCTCCACAAAACTCTAACCAATAATTCATGGAATTGCTTGTCCCAGAAGACACTATTATCACCTTAGATATAAACCCATTAAAAATTTAGATAGTAGTTAAAAACCAATTGCAACATTCTCCCCACTCTCTCTCCTTTCTCACTCTTTCTAAGCTGAAGAGAAGTGTTAGAAGGAAGTCTTAAATGAAGTATAAAAGAGAAACATATTTCTTTGTAGTACTTAATCTACATCTGGTTTGTCTTTTCTCCTTGGAGAAGCAAGCAGAAACCCAAATGCGCTCAGGATTCTGAGTTGAGTTTAAGTACCATTCTAGACACTAGAATTAGCATGAAAAAAATTTTACACTGTATCCATAAAAATGAATATAACCCAAACTTCAGGGGAAATTTTTTTAAAAATAATTATTTGGTATGGTCAGTCTTATGCCTCTAAGCAAAGTAGAATTCAATCTTCCTAAAAGAGATAAATACATGCCATGTGTCTAGGGATAGAACATTGATCTTTCTATTGCTTATTAATGTAATGTCTAGAGAGATGTTATGCTAAAAAAAATAAAAATAAAAATAAAACTTACAGGACTTGCCTTTGAAGACACCAGTTCCAGGCCAGGCTATGACTTTTACTAACTGTCTGTATCATCTTAGGAAAGTCACTTAATCTCTCTGAGCCTCATTATCTTCACCTTTATTACAGAATTTTCATCACTGATTTTTACTATAATCTCCACCACATTAAAGGAAAGACTTTTAAAAGTCCCAATTAGTTAACAGAGCTAGGTATTGAACATCAATGCCTAGTAACATCGCATGCGTACAAAAGGAAATATCCATATTATGAATTATCAAGAAAAAATAAATCTGATTCTTATAAAGCATCAAGCTCTAACTACCAGTTCATGGGAAAAACACAGAGGACATAAGACCATGCTAAACCACACCACAGGGGTGCAATCAGCAAAATACAGACTATGGGAAACTCTATAAAGATAGGCTGTCTTTGACAAAAATAGCAGGGGGAAAAACAGCAAGAAAAAACAAAAAGACAGGAAAAGAGGAAGAAAGTGTAGATCGAAAGAGATTTAAGAGACATATCAACATTTGGTTGTATATATATGATTTGGATTCTGACTCAATTGTAGGGAAAAAGCTGTGGAGTCTCCAGTTTTCACTCAGAAATATAGAGAGCTGGAAAAAACATTGCTCTCACCTTACAACAACAACCAAAAACCAAAACAACAACAACAACTGAAGCCAGACAACTGCAAATTTATGATTTTTTAAAACCCATTGGAGAACTGAGGTCTAAGGGAAACAAACTGATCCAAAATACAAGGAGAGGCAGATGCCTATTCACTTACCTGGGGTAGATGCCACTGGATGGACACCTGTGCAAAGAGTTCAGCTAAAACATAATATTAGCAAAGCAAATCAAGCGTTGTTTAAAAGGACAGTACCTCACAATCAAGTGATATTTATGCCAGAAATGCTGATTTGAAAACCAATCAGTGTAATTCACAATGTTAACAAAAAAAGAAGAAAACCACCATATGGTTGGCCTTTGAACAACATGGGTTTGAGCCGCATGGGTCCACTTATAGGTGGATTTTTTTTTCAATAAATACTAATAAGTGCATTTTGTCTTTCTTACAATTTTTTAATAACATTTTCTCTAGTTTACCTTATTATCAAAATGTAGTATATAATACATCTAACATATAAAATGTGTTAATTGATTGTTTATCTTATCAGTAAAGCTTCTATTAACAGTAAGCTATTAATAATTAAATCTGGGGGGAGTCAAAAGTTAGACATGGGTTTTTGACTGCATGGGGGGGTCAGTACTCCTAACCCCCATGTTGTTTAAGGATCAACTTTACTTAATGGTAAAAGACTGAATGCTTTCCCATTAAGATCAATCTAGGGGTGTCCACTCTTACCACTCCTATCAACATCATACTAGATGCATCATACTGGGTACATTCCAGCTAATGCAATAAAACAAGAAAATCAAAGGCTTACAGATTGAAGAGAAAGAAAGAAAATGGTCTCTCTTCCCATAAGCGGTCTGAGGTGACATCTGAAAATGGTTTGCTATTCACTCGACCCAGAAAACCCCACAAAATCATGCATACCAAGAGGTTGAAGTCTTCATGTTCACTTTAGGAACACTTATGAAACTGCCCAGGCCATTAAGGGTATGCATATCTAAAAATTCTCCAAGTGTCTGAAGGGTGTCACTTTACAGAAGCAATATGTGCTATTCTGTTGTTACAGTGATGTAGCTGGTAGGTGTGACCAGGCCAAACATTGTAGCTGGACACAGAGTCTGTGGCCCAGAAACAATGCTGAATTTTTTGTTGCACATGATTAAAAATGCAGACAGTAATGATGAGCTTAAGGGTTTCAATGTAGATTCTCTGGTCACTGAGCATATCCAGGTGAACAAAGCTCCCAAAATGTGACACAGAACTTACAGAGCTCATGGGCAGATTAACCCACACAGGAGCTCTCCCTGCCACATTGAGATGATCCTTACTGCAAAAGAGCAGGTCATTCCTAAACCAGAAGAGGAGGTTGCACAGAAGAAAGAGATATCCCAGAAAAAACTGAAGAAACAAAAACTGTGACCCAGGGATAAATTCATCATAAAATAAATGCTAATGAAAGTTAAAAAAAGAAAGAAAATGGTCTCCACTCACAGATGACATGATTATATATACAGAAAATACCAAATATCTACCAAAAATACCTCTTAGAACTAGCATGTGAGTTTGGAAAGTTTGTGAGATAAAGTCAATTTTTCTACATACTGGCAATGACAAACTAGAATTCAAAATTTTTAAAAAATTGCATTTCCAATAGCACTCAAAAATGAAATTTAATTTCATGCATGTCATTGCTATTATATATATAAAAGAAAACGTACAGAATCTGTATGGTGAAAACTATAAAACACTGAAGAAAGAAACCAAAGAAGACATCAATAAACATATTAAGGGATTTGAAACCTGGGTACTATTAAGATGTCAATCAGACAGGGAACAAAAAATAAATACTGCCCTGGCAGGTGTGGCTCAGTGGACTACATGCTGGTCTGTGAACTGAAAGGTTGCCCGTTCGATTCCGAGTCAGGGCACGTGCCTGGGTTGAGGGCCAGGTCCCCGGTTGCGGATGTGCCAGAGGCAACCAATCGCTGTATCTCTTGCACATCAATGTTCCTCTCCATCTCTTTTTCCCTCCCTTCCCCTCTCTCTAAAATTAAATAAATAAAATCTTAAAAATAAACAAATAAATAAATACCACATGATTTCACTTATGTGTGGAATCTAACAAAAGAACGAAAACCAAAAACATATAGGAACAGAGATCAAACTAATGGTGGCCAGGGGTAGGAAGATGAATAAAAAAGGTGAAGGGGAATATAGTCAATAATGTTGTGATAACTTTGCACAATGGCAGATGATTACCAGGCTCAGTGTGGTGCTCACATCATAAGGTGCAGAAATGTCGAATCACTATATCATACAAATGAAACTAATATAATATTGTTTACCAACTATTCTTAAATTTTTAAAAGATGTCGATGTGATCTATAAATTAAACACGAAATCACTGTACAGTACAGTAACTGTCTAGACTGCTTTTGAAATTCTTCTGTAAGTCTAAAATTATCTCAAAATAAAAAGTTTTTTTAAATGGTAAGATAATTAGGACAATTAAATAATTATGGTTATTAAATTTTAGGTAAAATGAAGGTATTAAGGTTATATTTTTAAAATCCTTATGTTTTAGACATAAATTTAAATTTTAAATATTTTTAAAAATCGCTGAATAGCAACCACCGTAGAATTACTTGTTTTGGTAAGAATCATGGATGCTAAAATTAGTGAGTGAAAGTATGATGAGAAAAAAGATGTTTACATTGTCTCAAAGTATCTCTCCACATGATAAACTTATTAAATGTAAAGAGAATGGTAGTAACTTTACGGTGAACTTACTGACAAACATTAACTTAACCACGTACTTCCTGATATGATGCACAGATGATCCAGTAGCATTTCTGTGTATTCCTGCGAAAAATGCATAACCTAAATCTTAATCATACAGAAGCATTACACAAACCCAAAATTAGGGACATTCTACAAAATGACTGGCCTTTAGTCTTTTAAAATGAGAAAACCTGGATTCAAGGACTTCCAGCCAAGATGGAGGCATAGGCAGATATACTTTTTCTCCTTGCACAAAAGAAGGGCATCAACAAATTTAAAAACAAAAAATAACCTGAACCTCCAGAAAATCGAGCAGTATGGAAGTCCAACAACCCAGGAGTTAAAGAACAAACATCCATCCAGACGGCTCGGAGAGATGGAAACAGGCAGCAGGGCAGAAAGGAAGCACGGAAAGCCTGCAGACGGCGGACCGGGGCGGGCAAGGCAGCAGCTGGTGGACCAGGCGGTCCCACATTTGTGTGCGGATAAACCAGGAGGAACAACTGGGGAGTGAGAGACCTGGCAACCCAGGGTTCCAGCACAGGAAAAGAAAGCCTCAAAACCTCTGCTGGTAAAAATCTTTGGGGGCTATGGTGGCGGGAGAGACTACCAGTCTCACAGGAGACTTTGAAAGACCCACAGGGTCCTAGAACATACACAAACCCATCACCAAGCCCTTATTAAATGAAATATTAAGGGGACTAATCTAAGGAAAAGAAGATGATCAAAACTATGGACAGTAAAATGACAACAAACTCACCACTATCAACAGCTGAACCTAAAAAAAAAAAAAACAAACAAACTAAGCCAACAACTACGACAGGAACAGAATCATAGAAATGGAGATCACATGGAAGGTTATCAGCGGGGAGCGGGAGGGTGATGAATGGGGGAAAAGGTACAGGGAATAAGAAGCATAAATGATAGGTACAAAACAGACAGGGGGAGGTTAAGAATAGTATAGGAAATGGCGAAGCCAAAGAATTTATATGTATGACCCATGGACATGAACTAAGAAGGTGAATGCTGGTGGGAGGGGGTGTGCAGGGTGGAGGGGAATAAAGGACAGAAAAAAAAGAAGAAAAAACAAAGAAAATAAAATGTGAAGATCATGAAAGACAAAGATTGAATTACTGAATTAAAGGAGAGGAGTGATCTATGAGATCCAAATGCAACATGTCGTCTTGAGTTAGATTTGTGTCAGAAAAATATTCTTTTTGCTGTAAGGGATATTAATGGGACAACTGGTAACATTTAAATAGGCTTTTAGATTGGCTAATAGTGTTGTTATCCTCATTTTATTCATTGTACCATGGCTATAGTTTTTAGGAATCACACAATGAAGTATTTGGGAGAAAGGGGATATCATATCTGCCATTTACTCTCAGGCAAGTCAAAAAGAAAACTATATTTACATATATAAACATGTATATATAGTATATATGTTATATATGTGTATAGTGAAATTATATTGTATTTTAGAGAGAACATGTATTATATTTACACGATATATTTATTTTAGGGAGAGAAAATGATCAAGGATATGTGTTAAAATGTTAACACTTGCCCTTGGCTGGGTGACTCAGCTTGTTGGAGCACCATCCTGTACACCTAAAGTTTCAAAAAATTGACCGGGTTCAATTTCCAGTCAGAGCACATACCTAGGTTGCAGGTCCAATCCCTGGTCAGGGTGCACACAAGAGGCAACTGATTGACGTTTCTCTCTTACATTGATGTCCCCCTCTCTCTCTCTCCCTTCCTCTCTCCTAAAATAAAAAAAAACATACCTTCGGGTAAGCATTTTTCTAAAAAGTTAACATTTCGGGTATTTATGTGAAGGATACACAGAATTTTTGTACTAGTTTTATAACCTTTCTAAAAGTCTGAAGTTATCCCAAAATAAAAACTTTTAAAAGTTAACAAAAGAAAACAATGATGTCTTGGGTCTACAGCCTCTCCTTCTTCCACCTGGCTTCTCCCAGAAGTAAACCAGTTCTATGTCTGTCATTCATCAGACCATCTCAGCCACTGTTTTGTTTCCTGTGGTTGCAGTAACATAAGCACAACCGTATTGGCTTAAAACAAACCACATGTATTATCTTATAGATCTGCAGGTAGGAGTCCAAAATGGCTCTTACTGTAATCAAGGTGTCAGTAGATCTGGAACCTTACTCTGGAGGCCCTAGGAGGGAAGCTGTTTCCTGCGTTTTCTAGTTTCTGGAGGTTATGTTCATTCTTTGGTTCATGGTCACTGCTGCCACTTTCAAAACCAGCTGCACAGCATCTTCACATCTCTTTCTGACTTTTTCTGCCTTCTTACTTTAAAGGACCCCGTGATTTAAAATTAGGTCCTCCAGAATAGTCTCCCTCTCTTAAAGTCAGATGATTAAAAATCTTAATTTCATGTGCAACCTAAATTTTTCCCTGCCATGTAATATAATATACAGGAGCAAACAAAGTAGGTTTACAGTTGTGAGTATGCAAAAGTTTGCTCTTGTGTTATTATTATTTGTATTATTTATTTCTATTATTTCTTATGTTATCATTATCTCATCTTTAATTATGATTTATATTTATTTAACCTACTTTTGCCCACCCATCTTTTCACAGGGTACAAGAATTAGGATATGAACATTTTTTAAAATTATATTTTATTGATTATGCCACCAGCACCCCCCTCTCCCTTAAGCAATCCACCCACCATCATTCATGTCCATGAGTCATGTGTGTAAGTTTTTTGGCTATTCCATTTCCCATACTGTACTTTACAGCCCCATGGCTATTCTCTAACTACCTATTTGTACTCCTTAATCCCTCACCTCCTCAGGCATTCCCCCCACACACATCTCTCATCTGGCAACCATGAAAATACTCTCTGTATCCATGATTCTGTCTGTGTTCTTCTTGTTTGCTTAGTTTGTTTTTTAGATTCTATTGTTGATAGATTTGCATTTTTTGCCATTTTATTGTTCATAGTTTTGATCTTTTTATTAAACAAGGTCCTTTAACATTTCATATAATAATGATTTGGTGATGATGAACTCGTTTAGTTTTTTCTTATCTAGGAAGCTCTTTATCT
>PVJD01019811.1:0-10848 GCA_004026545.1 Mormoops blainvillei
GTCAGCTTCGTTGGTGCCAGGTGTGTCCGTGCTCCTGGGCTTCTGGAGAGTGGGGCCGGGACGTCTCATCCCCTCCTTCTCCTTTGCTCCCTGATTGAGGGCTAGCGCAGGCCAGCCAGACCACACCAGAATGACGGTGACAGCGTGACAACTGCCATGGACCAGCCAGGCCTTATGTTAAGCTCCTCTTCATGCATCATCCCACCTAATGCTCCCCAGAACCCTGTGAAGGAGGTACTGTTATCATCTTTATTTTACAAATAGGGTCTGAGACTCAGAGAGTGCAAGCGACCTGCCCAAACTCACACAGCCGGTCAGTGGCCGAGCCAGGATTTGACCCCGGGCTTGTCAGACTCTGGAGTCCATGCCGCTGTGAGCCTTTGCAGAAGTGGCCCAGTTCTCTCCAGAGACCAGAGAACTGGGTATGGCCAGATGGTGTAAACAGCCCTGTTCTGTGGTCTAGGCTCTGAGGAATGTCCGCCCCCCTCACTAGCCACCCCCGGGCCTCTCTGGACTCCCCACCCCTCCTTGTTTTCTTGTGCCACCCACGACGGCCACATCGGCATCTGTGAAGTGGGCAGCACAGCCTGCAGGCTGTGTGGGCAATTGGCACCGAGGGTATATGGGCAGTTATATTTTTAAATCTGGCTCTGGTCAACCTCTGAAGTCAGCTCAGACAGGGCCGAGGGGTTTTCTCTGGGTACTGCCGACCCTGGATGGGAGGGCTGGGGGCAACATTGGCCTCAGGAGGTGCCCTCAGATAGAGCTACAGGGCTTATCTCCTGAGACGGGGATAGGGCCGTGTGTTTTCTTGTGTTTGACTGGAGTTGGGTGGTTATTGTTTAGGTTATTGTACTAGGTTCTCTTGATCTCTCCTGGTCCTTTGGCTAGATGAAACAACCTTCCTTCCTTCCTTCCTTCCTTCCTTCCTTCCTTCCTTCCTTCCTTCCTTCCTTCCTTCCTTTTTGAAATCTCCCAATGGCATTTTTAGGTTACTGGCTGCTTCAGCACTCAGTCTGAGACATGTAAGACAGAAAAAAACCCCCAGGAAAACAAAACATAACAAAACAAAAAACTCAAGGAACTCACCATCGCGTCATCCCTTGATCCCTAGCCAGTCTGCCTCCTCTCCATCTTTGAGGGTCTACTCGCTCTTGTTCTAGATATACCGTCTGAGGTTTTTAGCTGTGCTTAGCAGGAGGAATTGGGAGAAGTGCATCGACTCCACTTTGGTTCAGAATCAGAAGTCAACTTAAATCTCTACAGTGTTTTTAAAAAATAAGCAGATCTATTTTTATCTACTTGGTTAGAAAGAGAAATAAGCCTTGGTTGGAAAGTAAAAAGAGATAAATCAGTTAAATATAATTTGGCATCTGTAGATGAAACAGAAAGTAAGTGTCTGATCGTTTGCAGGGTTTTGATCAGAGAAGCATACTATGGTTAGCCCTGGGGGTGTGATCGAAGTCGCCCAACACACCCACCGCCGCACACGTGACAATGGTGCAGGAAGAGGAGGTGGTGAGCGGACAAGCTAATTGAAACCTAGAGGAGGACAGCCCTGTGCTACCATCTAGTGGGAGTCCAGACAACCCTGGGGAAGGTACCCCCACTGAAGCTGAGCTGGCAGAGGTCTAAGTGAGATGGAGGTAGGGGCCCAGGGGTTGGGCATTTGGTATAAATGTGCAAATACAGACGTGTGTGAAAATGTGAAGGAATGCAGGCCTTCTGTTTCTTCTGTTGGCTCTGGTCAGATTCCTGAAAGCAGTGAGTGGCTGGGCGTTCCGCTCTGTGCCTAACAGAGTACCTAGCACATAGTAAGTGATTAATAAATATTTATCAACTGAGTGGATGAATGAATGAGTGTTTACCTGTATCGGCTCATGTATTTCACTAGATGTTGCTGACTGGAGGTTCCGCATTGATGGGGAAGAGTTGGAGCCTTACTCTCCTGGGGCTCTGGGTAAGTGACCTGCGGGGAACCCCCAGGGCAGCAGTGCACAGGTTTTCATCCTTAGAGGGGTAGGCCACCTGAAGGGGGAGAGAAGGTCAAGGAGGCAAAACTTTGCTTACCCACTAATCCATCCATTCACCTCCCCACCTAGGGTTGGGGCCAGATGTTGCAGGTTTTCATGCCTAGAGTGTTGGACTCATGCGAAAGAGAGGCAGAGAGATGGTTAACATTTCATTTACCTGCTCATCCCTCCATCTACCCACCTACCGACCCATCCATGTGTCCATCCATTCATCCATCCGTCCACCCATCCGTCCATCTGTCTGTCTGTCTGTCCCGAGCTGTAGACAGATTGTTTGTGGTCATTGAATGCCAGCCTCAGGACTTCAGACTGAAAGCTGTCAAGGAAAAGAGGCTAATTTTCATGAACAACCGAAGTGCACACTGGGAGCCAGCTGAAGCTTAAGAAGGCTACTTTGCAGATCCTGGAGTAAGTGGAGCCTGAACATTTCAGGAAGAGACCTCTTTACTCCCTTGTGCCGGTTTTAAAGAGGTGGGGACCAGATGGGACACAGCTACTCTCATGAGCAAAACACATGGATGCTGTACTCATTAACCGGTTTGTGCCGACTCGAGAGTAGGGGGCAACAGATGGAATGCTCTGGGTTGGCTGTTCTCAAGAGTTCCTGAAAGGGAGAGTTAGGCTCTCTGGCATCTTTGTTGGGTTCAGGACTGGGTAGATGTACTAGGCTGGGTCAAAAGTACCTTTTGAATAAAGAAATAATCTGAAAGGGGGTGACTTTCAAATGCTCTGGCCTTGAGTAGAGACCACATTGCCTTCGCATGCCCCACCTCCGCACAGGCTGTGCTTGGTTTCTCTCTGTGCTCAGTGTCAGATACATAGCAGATGCCGATAATGTTGATAGAGTGAGTGGACAAATAGATCCATTAGTCATGCCTGCCTACTGTGTGACCGGCATTGTTGTAGGAGCCAAGTGTGCAACAGTGGACAAGACAATGCTCCATCATCATGAGTCTCATTTTGGTGCTCAGTGTATTTAAAAAACAAAAGTGAGTCATACGTCTTACCGGGCTTACACTGCTGCTGCTGTTTCCTGCGGGCCTGTGCCAATGGGTGCTTGCAGGTGCCAGTGGGTAATGGCGTTTTGGAGCCAAGGCCTGGTGGTTTTTCTGGGAAAAAAAGAGTGAAGAAAGGGAAGCCCCAACTGAGGAGTCAAAATTGGTAGAAAATCCTAAGTGCTGTTTACTGAGCTCTTGTTACGTGCCGATATCTAGGCTATCCCTCAGAGGCCTCCACCCTGGTAGGCAGACTCTTTTATTTGCTCTGATTTGCAGAGGAGGCAGCTGCTGGGACTCACCCAAGGCCAGTGGAGGCCATGGCCATGGGGAACTTTGGAGGGCTGCCTCAATGCTGCCTGGGCCCTAATAACCTCTTGTCCTTGACTGTGAAGCTGTCAGGGGTGATTTTGGGCTGACCCACCCAGCCAGGCTGCCTGCCGCCTGCTCACTGAGACCGCCTTTCTCAATGCAAATCATGTCTGCCTACCCCCAATCGAGATCCTATGCGTTTATACAAATCACTGAATAAACAGTACATATTGTTGCAATTTCTAAATACCACCATGCCACTCAGAACTGCAGCGGGAGGCCCCGAATGCTCAGGGAAGGCTGTCAGCAGCTCTCAGCCTGCTGGGCCGCTGTGTGGCTTAGGGTAGAACAACAATGTTGTTGCTTCCCCCACTGCCCCGTGGCAGGAGGGGAACCTGGTTCTGCTGTGGCTTTGAGGGGTGACCCAGTCCCAGTTGCTTGTCTGCCTCTGCACTGATTCCAGCCCCCATCTGAAAGCCAATCGAGAAACCAGATATGATTACCGCAATAAAACAATAACCATAGCCAACCCTGACTGAGCACTCTTGATAGCCCAGAGGCTTAATTCTCCTGACCAGCCCTGGAGGCAGGAGCTTTGTCTTCCCCCTTTTATGAAGGTGGGAACAGGCTCGGAGAGGTCAAGCGACTCGCTCAAGGTCACTCTGCTAGCAATGGGTGGACAATATCACAGACCCAGTGTGGACTGCTTTAACTATCTGGCTCTCAGCTATGATGCTGCGCTGTCCCCGACCTGCCTCCTCCTTCTGAGAACCATCACGGGGAGCTTGCTGGGGGGCGGGGGGTGGTCAACCAGCAGCAGCGGACTCAGAGAGAATCCATGAGAACATACCTAGGGGCCAACTTACCATGTGAGCAAAGGCCCCTGAGCCTGTGTCCAGTTGTATGTTCACACCTGTGTCTTTACATGTGTCCCAGAGATTTTGTACACGTCATGTGGTTGAAGTTGTGTTGCATGTGTTCTCCATGTTTGTCTGCTCACATGTGTGTTTGCAAGGGTGTGGCAGGTGCTTTTATGTTCTCGTTCGCAGTTATCAGCACAGGTGTGTGCTTGTGCTAATGCACTTTAAGTCTGTATTTAATTTTTATGGAGTGTTCACTCTGTTCCAGGCATGATTCTAAGTGCTTTACAGTCATCAACTAATTTCATCCTACAAGGCAGGAAATCCTCAAATCACAGATGAGGAAATTGAGGCGCAAGGAGGGGGTTCCAAGGTGTCCAAGCATCCCTTCTTGTAACTGCAGAACTGGTCTTCTTCCTTTATGCCTGCTTGTCCTCATTTTTGGTCCGCGTGGCTTAGGCATTGGTCCCCCACCTTCCCTACTACATCTGGCTTGGCCATGGAACCCAGATGTGGCAATCAGAGTCATTGCGATTGGTTCACACAGCTGGACCTAGTGGCTCAGGAGAGGCATCTGAGGGTTGTTCAGTGTTACTGAAAGCGGGGCCTGAAGATGGCAGCATCAGCTTCCTGGGCCCCAGCTCCTGAATCAGGAACCGGTGCTTTCACAAGCCCTGCAGGTGACCGCCGCGCCCAGCCTCCCAGCCCCCCAACCCCCCCACCCCGTGCACTTCAGCATTGGAACCTTGAAGGCAAACTGCACGGGTGGGGCTGGAATTCCGCAGCTCACAGCTATGGAGAAGTTAGGTAAGCTTTCTGGGCCTCAGTCTCCTCATCTGTGAACTGGAAATAATAGTAGTCACAACATCTTTGAGGACTCAATAGGTTAATACACACAAAGTGCCTAGAGCAGTCCCTGGCCTGCAACTAGGGGCTGGAGGGCTCAGTGTCACTGTTATTGCTCAGGGACAGGCATGGGACCCAGTCCTGCCCGATGAGCATCAGCCCCGAGACTTCTGCAGGCACCTTTAGGAAAAGAGTCTCTTTCTGCTGAGGTGGGATATAAGCCTGGAGCTGCCGGTGAGCACACGCCACCTTGGAGAGCTTGCCTGAGAATTAAAGCAACAAAGAAGGAAGTAAAGGGGAGAGGGTTTCCAAGGGGCGTTTTTGGAGCACTTGGGACATACCTAAAGCTGCTGGACTCTTCCATTTCATGAGCAAATACATTTGGTTTTGGCTTTTACCACTTTGAGTTGGGTTTCTGTCTCTCACACGTGAAGGTCCCCTGCCAAGTGCCTAATCTGACCCAAGCATTTCCCAGGGAAATGACTGCAGCGAATTCAAGGCCAGACAGCTTGCTGCGGGCAAGGCTTGAGCTCCTGACTCCTGCTCCGGCTCCTCCTCTCAGCTGTCTCACCTCCCAGCCTTGGTCGGCTCTTTCTGGGAGCTCAGCTGGAGGCTGACCCTTGCCGAAGGTGCCGTCACATTTCTTTGCAGCCTCCCTGTCTGCCCGAGAGGAGCAGAGGCGCCTCCTCCCAGAGACCGGGCTCCTGAGTCAGCCACCTCGCAGACCTGGGCACCTTGGCCACGTGAGGGCTTTTCAATGAGGTTCCTTGGTCTTTAAATGCCTTCTGTCTGCCAGGCACCTTCCGAAGTTGCCCCTGGGCATCCTCGTTGGTGGCGCCAAGGCCCCATGTCCCAAACCTGGCGATGGGCCTAGGTCAGAAGCCAAGGGACATTATGGGCAGTGGCATGTCCTCCTTCCTTCTTCATTGAAGGTCTGCATAGGTGTGTGGCGGGCCGGAGGCCGTTCTCTGTGTCAGCTTCCCCAGTTGTGCACCTCTGGCTCCCTGCTTCTGTCCCCAGCCTGGCCGGGCTCTCTGCCTTCTGCTGTCACCACTGTGGTTGCCCCCTTGATCTCGGGGAGCTACCCCCTCCCCGACCCTCTCCCTCTGCCCCGAGCCTTCGAGCCTCCCCAGTTCAAGTTCTCACCTTCTCATCTCCCAAACTCCCTCAGTTTCTTTGTTTCCCACTGTCCCTCAGCTACTTCAAATCTCCCAGCTTCTTTTAACCACCCGTCTGACCTCTCCCTGTGCCACCCCAATTCCCCCCATGTACCCGTGTCACCAGGCTCTCCTTCTTCCCCGGGGCTCCCCGTTTCTCCATCCTCTCTGAATCTCCGTCCATCCTCTTCCTGCCTCAGGCAGCAGCCCCACACCTGTCTCTCCCTCCTTTCCCTTTCCTCCAGGTGGCCCGCTGCCAGTTGGGTACCAGTGGGGTTGCCATGGGAACCACCGAGCTGCTTAGAAAGTTGCCATAGATCTAATCATGGGCTGTGAGATTTCAAGGAACAGATCACTTTAGGGAGGAAAGACTGGTGTTGACAGCCAATTAAGCTGATGCTGGCTGGCATGGGGGGGGCCGGGGGGAGGGTGAAAGGAGGGGAACAAGAACCAACGTGTCAGCCAAGGCAGGGCCCAGCCTCGGTGGCACCTGGGGACAGGAGACCGGTTCCACCTAGCCCGCCCTGTCTGCTGCCTCACTGGCACTCTCTGACCTCCTGGGATTCTCCTAAAGGGAACACTGGTGCTCCGTTTTTTCTCTCTTCCCCCATCACTCACATGTATTCCCTCCCTCATCAAACTACCTGTCCCTTTTGGCCGTGTGCACCCAGCTCTTCCCAGCGCAGTGCGAGAGACAGAGCCTTAACCGGGAACCCGTGGCCGGGCTTTGCTGGAGGCCATCAGGGGCCGTGGGGGACCCAAGGAGGGGGGGAGGTCCATGTCAGTGGGGGACCCTGTGGGGGCTGCAGTATGTACTTCTCAGGGGGTCCTTGAGTTGATTCTCAAGGAGGGACAGGAGTGTGTTAGGTAAAGCAGGAAGGGGGCCTTCTGGCCTTGCAGGTTCTGCCTCAGAAGGGGACCACGAAACCTGTTTTTGAGTTCGCTCGAGGGAGGTCACACGGAGCCACTACTGACGGACGTTTGCGCAGCTGTGCCAAGGATGGTTGGGTGGGTAGGGGGGCGGGGATGGCCAGTCCATAACACCCACATGCCCTGGCGTTGGCGGTCTGTTTCAGGAGAGCAGGAGGGGAAGACGTTCCCTCCTGCTAACACCACTACCCCTACTTTAGTGGTGTAGCCAGCAGGGCTGGGTCAGAGCTTTCTGGCCAGAAGGGCCTGACAGCTTGATCTATTCTTAGATGGCTCCCCTGGTACCAGGTTTTAGGTTTCTCTCATCCAAGCCAGAGACTGTTTGCACATAATTTGCATGCGTTTGCATATGGTGTTGCAGGGTCCAGCATAACATGGGGGAAAACACATTTTTTCTTGCCAGGGTGCTTGTAGCCTGGATCAGAGCCCAGGTGTGCAGAGACCAGGCCTATAAAATTCTTCCCTCATTTGGCGCTTGACCCTCCTCTACAGCACCTTTTCCTCCATCTCTCCCCTCACTGTGGAGCTCGGACGCAAGGTCAGCAGGCAGGAAGGGTGTCCCAGCTGGGGAGCCTGGGTCCTCCTGGTTCCGGGTGAGCTACACACTTACTGTGTGACTTGACAAGTCACTTTTCCTCTCAGGGTCTCAGCCTGCCTTGTATGAGACTAGGGTTTACAGAGGATCAGGAAGTGGAGGGTGTGTACCTGAAGTATCTCATCATTCATTCATTCATTTGATTTTATTCATTGTGTGCTTACAATGTACCATTGCCGCCTGTCTTGAAATGAACAAAATCAACCATGATCCCTGCCCTTCGGGGAGTTTCAGGGAGACCAGCACTAGTCAAATCACCACACGAATGAATGTACAATTGCAGCTGTGGTAAGTGCTACGAAGAGACATGCTATGCTTTCCGGAGCCCAGAATTAGCCTGGAAAGTTACAGAAGACTTCCTGGAGAAAGAATCCTTCAGCTGAGATGTTAGGGGGCTAGAAGAACCTTCCAGGGAGAAGAAAGAGCATGTGCAAAGGCCCTGGGGTGGGAAGGAGCCGAGTGGTGGGGGGAGACACTGTGTCTGAGTGAGAGGGCTGTGAAGTGAGAATGGACAGGAAGCTGGGCCCAAGCCCGCAGGGCCTTTCTGACCCATTAGAGAAAGTTGTCTTTAAAGCAATGATGCCTTCATCCTAAGAGCAGTGGAAACCATTAAGCTAGGAAGTGACATAACCAGGTTTGCACTTTACAAAAATGGCCTCGACTATGGCGTAAAGAATGGGTGGGTGGACGCAGGAAAGCCCGTCAGGAGCCTGTGGGTTGTTTAGGTCATGAGGGTGGGGACAGAAGGGCGAGGAGCTGTGAGATCAGCAGGCGGTCACAGCGGTGAGGCTTGGTGATAGATGAGCATGGAGAACCAGGGCCGGAGGATGGAGGAGGGGCGTGTTGACAGTGACATCTAGATTTCTGAACTGCCTTTGAGCCATTGACTAAAGTGGTAAACATGAAGTTGGGGAAGCCCTTATTTGGGGGTGAAGAGAAGGTGAGTTTGCATTGCCCTGGGGGCTTCCTAGTGGCAGTTGGGTAAAGGGCCTGGAGCTCAGGGAAGAGGTGGGTAGGGGTGTTGTGTCCTCCCAGTCCCCAGCCCCAGGAAGGGGGACTCATCCAGAACCGCTCTGCATCTAACACCTTCCAGAGGCAACCGACCTCACCCGTCTTTTTTTTTTTCTTAATTTTATTTATTCATTTTAAAAAGAGAGGAAGTGAGGGAGAGAGGGAGAGAACCATGGATGTGTGAGAGAAACATGGATCGGTTGTCTCTCACACGCCCCTGACTGGGGGCTACCTGCAACCCAGGCATGTGATCTGTCTGGGAATCAAATCAGGGACCTTTCGGTCCACCGGATGACGCCCGACCCACTGAGCCACACCAGTCGGGGCCAATGTCATGCGCCTTTAGATCAGCATTTTTAGATTCTTCCTAATCCAAGGGTAGGTGAAATATTGGAGAATGTGATCAATGTCTGCCCGCATTGTGTGTGTTTTCCTTGCATTCCCTTTATGCGGGGACGGTATTTTTCTGTGCCCTAAGTCAGCCATCAGATGAAGGCATTCCAGGCTGGCCCCTGAGTTGTGCACATTCTGGAGGATGTATTTTGGGTGCAAAAACTTCAGAATTTCTGGGATTTTTATTGATGGTTTGTGGAGATGAGGGGACAGAATGCTTGAAATCAGGGTAATCTCAGAAAATCGAGGCTGCATGATTTCCATGCTATCTAGGAACGGGGGAGACCAGGGAAAGGGAGGGGGAATGGAGAGAAAGGAAAAGAGGACCCATTGCTTAGGAACATCTCCGGGGCGCCAGACCTGAGGCTAGTTTTTTCTTTTTAATAGTATCATGCTATTAACTTCTCACAAAAGGGAGGGAGGGATTAATCAGTTCATTTTACAGATGAGGAAACAGAGGCTCAGTGGGGTTAGACAACCTGCCCCAGGTTGCAGAGAAACTTTTGAGTTACAGCTGGAATTCTACCCCGGCCTTGTGCTCTTTCCGACACACCAGCCGTATCTGAAAGTGGAGTTTTCATCTGGGGCCCTGGAAGGATTTGTCTCTCTTAAGGAGCAGGTGCCCAGAGACGAGGGGTCACAGACTTTCCTTGCACATAGCCCAGCAGGAGCCCAGAGCTCAGTGTGGGCTCTTTTGGGGTCCTGACGGTTCTGCTCTCAGCCCAGCGATCTGTACCTGGCTCTCACCACTTACTTAGCCATCTCAGCTGTCCTCTCACCTGCAGGGACTTTGCACCCAGTGCTATTGCTCTTCTCACTGTCCCCTGGGAATGTCTCGTGCCTTCTCACCCCCACATCTCTGCTTAGTGGACCTTTGCTGAGTGAAGGGACAGACACTAGTGTCTTTATTCCATATATTTTGCTTCCTGTCTCTGTACCTACCTTTTCAAGGTGACAACTGGGTTTCACGCCTGGCCTGCACACACTAGGTGTTCAACAAAGGTCTGTGGCTCATTTCTTCAAGCAAATTTCTCATTTCTTTCCAAGGCAAATGGCACGCAGCCTCTGATCCACACACGCGTCAGCCTCCCTCTTGGGTATAATGGATACATACTTCTTAATGCCCACGTGTCTCACCTTCCCTGTTGAGCAATGTGTTAAACGGTTGTTCTGCAGCTCAATTGCACAAATATTCCTTTCGAATTGATCACATTCGCCTTTTGCTGGCAGAACATGCCATAGGAAACATCCCAGCCTCCTACTGAATGCGGGGTTTGCTTTCTGCTTCCACCTCAAGGGCAATACTTGAGGCCAAAAGGCCTTGTCAGGGTTCCAAGGACCTGCTCTGCCAAGCATTAGCTGGACTCCAAGAGCCAGTGGGGGAGCTGATTCTAGGTTAACCTGAGCTGACCTAGGAAGGGCTGTCACTGCCATCACATCATCATTGTCTTTGTCACCGACACCACCACCATCGTCACCACCGCCGCCACCACCACCACCATCACCACCACCACCGCCATCACCATCACCATCACCACTACCACCACCACCATCACTACCACCACCTCCGCCATCAATCACCACCACCACCATCACCACCACCACCATCACCCCCTCACCACCACCGCTGCCACCACCATCACCACCACCATCACCACCACCACAACTACCATCACCATAACTACCACCCCCACCCCCCACTTCACCATCATCATC
>PVJD01019812.1:0-10847 GCA_004026545.1 Mormoops blainvillei
AGGAGGCCAAGAGTCACTTATCCAGGAAATTGAGCTGCACCCACCCCCTGAAATCCCCTGTTCCTTGAGGGGACTGCCTCAGCATCTCTCCTATTTGAGTCACCTTTCCCATGACTGCCCCTGCCTGGTCATCCTCTCCCACTTAAGCCTTCCTTGGGCTCAGCTCCTCCTGGCCGGGCAGCTGGAGCACTTATCTTCCGTTTCCTCTTTCTTGACCCTCAGAACATTGCTCTGTATGAGTGGCTGCCCAGCTTCCTGCAGCAAACACCCCCAGAATATACAGGTGAGGTCGCTGGGGGTGCGGGGCACCTGGGCTGAGGGGAGATGGTGGTGAGGCTCCACAGTGGGAAAGCAGACAGGTTGGTGCGTGTTATGGAAGGATGGGGTGAGGGTAAGGAGCTGATCTCTCCTATTACTCCGCTGGAGCAGGGTACCGCCCTTTCCTGGACCCCAGCATCTCTCCAGAGTTCCTGGTGGCCTCTGAACAGTTCTTCTCCACCATGGTGCCCCCTGGCGTCTACATGAGGTGAGGGAGGGTTCAATTATGTGTTGAGAAATGCCGAAGGGGTGAGGGGGGTGGTGCGTTGGTTGTCAATTAAGAAAAATTGCCCTCGGGAAACTTCGGGACAGGGTTACCTATCTGAAGTTGTGCCCATCCCCCCAGGAACAGTGAATACTGAGGGGAAGAATAAAAACAATTATTTAAAAAGACATAACATTGTGGTTTTTAAGCACTTTTATGTCTATTTTCCTGCCAGGCTCACCATCTATGGCTCTTCTTCTACAAGAAGAGGTGTAGGTATTAATCCCCCAGTTTAAGACAGGCTAATTGAGGCTCAGAGGGTGAGTCACAGAGCCTGTTAGTCTGAACTTCAGGTCTTGACACTACCCTGGGGACATTTTTAGCTGAAAACACAGGACCTGGGGCTTATAAACCATTTGGGGAAATTATAATAAAAGTGTATGGAAGCTGAAGAAAATACTGGCTCCAAAATAATAAAAAGGGAACTTTAAACTAAAAATATACATTTAATTAAATGTATACAAAGCAAAGCATGTCAGTATACCTTTTACAATTGCATTATAATTTAAAACAATCCATAGATTCAATTTTCTTACTCTGGAACAATTTCTGGATATGCCTGATGATGGCCAAAAAATCATAGCAATCGAGCTATCCTACACGTAATATCAAAAGAACAACGAAAAATTCTTACAAAATGTATATGTGGAGAGGGAGAGAGAGTATGTGCAAGCTCTGTGGGTGCACCTTTCTATGTTTGGTCCGATGTGGGGTGAGAGTCCACCCCAAAATCAAATTTTTCAGGACATACCTTGACTACATACCACCCTAGTGAAGCAAGGCCTGGCCCCTAGCTATACAGCCTTGAAGACCAGAGCTGATGCCTGACATTAGGACCCCGGGGTCTCAATCAGCACTCCCCTACTCCTTGCATTTCAGAAATTCCAGCTGCCACTTTCAGAAGGTCATCAATCAGAACTTAAGTGTCTCTAGAGCTCTCCGAGTTTGCAACAGCTACTGGAGCCGAAAGGTCAGGGCTGGGGACATGTATGTGGGTAGGTGTATGTGTGCCGTATGTGCCTATGTGCATGTGTGCATGCATATTTGGATGTGTGGTAAAGGTGGGCAGTAGGGCTGAGGCAGCAGTAGGGCTGAGGCAGCCAGCTGGGATGGGCTGTGGTGGACAGCCTGAGGACCAAAGCCATCTTGCCTACCAGTGTCTGAGATGAACAGGTAGCTGTGTGTTGTCAGAAGTCAACCCTCGAGCTGCCCAGCCTCTGGCCCCATTAGCCATACCCCTCTCCTCTCCTGTGGGGTCACACAGCTCAGGGCTGTGTGAGAGAGAGTGGGACCTGTGTAAGGGTGGTTCTACATTCATTGATTCCTGCTAGGTTTTTCTTCTCCCTTCACAGCCCTATAGGCCTTGGAGCACCCCAGCCATCCCAGCTCCCAAGGAAGCTTCCTAATTAGACACACTCAGGGTGGCTTGTGAATGTATTTTCATGGGTTGGGGGCAAGGAGGAAGGAGGGGTTCTGAGAGATTACCAGGGATAGCCTGTCCAACCAAACCAGGTCAGTGTAGGTCAAGAGCATTGATGATTAAAGCAAACTCAGATTTTTTGTGTAGAGTGTTCATAAGAGAGGAAGGAAGGAGGGAGGAAAAGAGAGAACAAGGCATAGGTTCAGAGTCACAGAGCTGAGTTGAAAGAGACCTGTGTCCTCCTAATCCCTTTTTATTATTTCATTAATTTAATTTTATTACTTTATTAGTCTCTAATGCCCTTTTTAGTAAGAAGAGGACACTGGGTTCAGAGAGGTCCTATGACTTTCCCACAATCACACAGCTGGTTAGTAAACGGAACAAGGACCAAGACCTAGATCTTCTGGTGTCTTTGTCAGCCGTAATTTCAAGTCCCCTGAAATAGAAGAAATAAAGTTTTTGGTTCCTTGTGCTTAAGTAGACCTATATCCCAGCAGCATGGGCTTTGAATGGGGATATCACTCACCTTGAGTGGGGAACCAGCTTGTGGGAGAGGAATGACTCACTAGTCTGAGAGTGAACAGCAGGACTGGGTAGAGGACTATGGGGTGGAGGGAGCCTGGCTGCCCAACCTCTGGCCCCATTAGCCACACCCCTCTCCTCTCCTCACCCCCACAGCACCCAAACCTACAAAGAGCTGAAGATGTAGATGCACTGCTTCTGGGCATGGCCTCCCAGATTGCTGAGCGAGAGGACCACGTGGTGGTTGAGGATGTGCTAGGTAAGGCCAAGACTGACCCTATAGGCTGTATACTCCTGGCTCCTGGGAAAAGGTTCAGTTGGAGTACGAGAGCCAGGCGGGGAGGGCTACTGGGGCTGCGAGCCTGCACTGTCTCCCTGCGGAGCTAGCTTCTGACCTGATGGCCACCGCTCCCTCTGTATGGCTCAAGTGCCCCTGGGCTGGTTGGAACCTGGGGCGTGGGCTGGAGGGGTTATGGCGTGGCTGAGCTTCCTCAGACTTTCTGCTATTGCATTCACAGATTTCTGGCCTGGGCCACTGAAGTTCTCCCGCACTGACCACTTGGCCAGCTGCCTGCAGCGGGGCCGGGACCTGGGCCTGCCCTCTTACACCAAGGCCAGGGCAGCATTGGGCCTGCCTCCCATTACCAGATGGCAGGACATCAACCCTGCACTCTCCCAGAGTGATGGCACTGTGAGGAGGGGTCAGGACCCAGAGAGCAGGGTGGGAAGATCAGGGCACACTGGCTTGAGACACAGAAGATGGGAGGCAAGACCCAGGCACCAGAGACAGGCACCTGGTGAAAGGGGCAAGGCTCACCCAGGTTGCTTTACCCAGTGCCACACACCAAGATGGAGGTTACCAGACCAGTGGGATTTGGCTTTGGACTCTGACTGTGCAGATCCAGCAAATGTTTATTGAGCATCTATTGCATGCCACGTGCTTAATAGGCATTATCTCATTTACTCTTCCCAATGAGTCCCGGAGTGAGTATAGAAGGTCCTTGACTCGGGAACAAGCCGTACTGATATTCAAGCTGCGCTTGGGGAGTCGGCCCTCCACCCTGAGTGAGTGGCATTGCCTGCCAGCCAACGGGCCAACTTTAGCTGCCTTACCATCTTGGCACAGCAGAGTTTCTACCATTGTATGGCAATTTTATTGCCTTTGCCCTCCCTATTTTATAAAATTGTTGGGAAGTGGAGAATTGAAAAGGTGATAAAGAAGGGATATGTGTGCGGGGCTGGTAAACTTTATAAAATCAATGTAAAGGTAGGAATCACCAGGTATACCCATAGTGGCAAATCTTTAATTTCAGTTGTGCCTTGTTGGGGTTAATCTGGTGAAGTGCTTATTATTTACACTGTGGAGAAAAGAACTAAAGTAAAGGTCAAGTACACTGCTCATATATTGTTGAAGACTGTCTTTAAAAGGCAAGGTATACGTGGAGATTTGATTTGTTTAAAACATATTTTTTTTAGGTCTAAAGAATAGAAACCTCTTCTAACACACCATTCTGCCATTCAACATCTGCACTGATTTTGGTCTTTCAACTTTTATACCTTTTCAAGAATAAGTTACATGGGAGACTGGCTGCCTGTTTTATTCCAGCTTTATAAAATAGGCAGCTGAATCTGTGAGAGAATTCCCATAATGAGTTAACTTATGTAAAGCACTCAGCAGTGCCTGGGGCATAATAAGTGAATTATTGTTACTGTCATTTATTATTATTATCCTCTCTGAGGCTGATCCCTGGGAACCACCTCTTTGACGGAGGGTGGGTACCAGGTCCTTACACTCACTTTATCCCTTCTTGGCCCCAGGTGGTAGAAGCCACGGCTGCCCTGTACAACCAGGACCTATCGCTGCTGGAGTTGCTCCCTGGGGGGCTCCTGGAGAGCCATGGGGACCCCGGACCCCTCTTTAGCACCATTGTCCTTGACCAGTTTGTGAGGCTGAGGGACGGTGACCGCTACTGGTTTGAGAACACCAGGAATGGGTAAGGACTGCCTGGGCCCTCACACCTCAGACTCCACCTCGGCCTGGGCTCAGACCCTCTGCCTGTAAACAGCTCCCGTGGGCCCTTGATTCCCAGCTGGCCCTCCCCCTCCCCAACCCTTATGGGTCTCCTTCCTTATCTGGTCCCTGAGCCTTGGGCCTGCATCTCTCTCCCACTCTGAGAACTACCCCCCTTCTCTCATGCCCAGGCTGTTCTCTGAGGAAGAGATAGCAGAGATCAGAAACACTTCCTTATGGGAAGTTCTGGTGGCTGTCACCAAGGTGGACCCCAGCGCCCTGCAGCCCAATGTCTTTTTCTGGCATGCGGGTGAGTGGCCAGGGGGTACTTGCAGTGGTTTGGGGTCTCGCATCTCCTTCCTCCTCAGCTGAGGGTTTGGTTCAGTGAAGCTGGACAGGAGGCTCCCAGGAGGGGAGTGAGCTATGGTCTGCCCCCGGGAACTTTGGATCTGGGCGCCAAGGTTGCCACACTCAGCTGTGTAGCTTTCTCTCTGCACAACTCCAGGAGGTGCCCAAGGGGGGGCGAGGCTGTGACTCAGAGAGACCTGGTATGGATAGTCACATTCAGCTGGGATGGGGCTGGGGGTGGGTGGGACGTTAGGAGGGCAGAGTGTAGCGAGGAAATGCCAACACCACAGCAGTGATGAGGAAAGGGTTGTGTGTGTGTGTGTGTGTGTGTGTGTGTGTGTGTGTGTAGTTGAGGTTCATTTTAGAATGAACTCGTTATCCAAGTAGGCAAATGCTGCGTTCTTGGTACAATGGCAGGGACAATGACAGGGGCAAGCAGCCCTTTCCTCTCTGGTACCCAGAGCCATCCCCCAACCCCTTGCATTTTGCGTCCCTAATCTCCTCAGTGATCCTGTGCCCGAGCCCGTGGCCAACCCCTCAGGACTCCGGCTTTCTCTGTTTCCCCAGGAGACCCCTGCGCACAGCCAGGACAACTCAGCACAGAGGGCCTGCCAGCCTGTGTTCCCCCCGTCATGAGGGACTATTTCAAGGGCAGTGGATTTGGCTTCGGCGTTACCATTGGGACCCTCTGCTGTTTCCCCCTGGGTAAAAGTGATGGGCACGGTGGGGCTGGGTGAGAGACGCAAGCCGAGGGGTAGGGTTGGTTCCGTCAGTGGCAGCCAGCCATGCAGAGTACTATTCCTCTGGGCAGATGGCGAGAACGTCAGAGCAGGATGGGGTATGAGAACTGTCTGACCTGTACATAAGTTGGCTTCAGGGAGTATTTGCCCCCTGGTTCTCCTGGGATCCCCTCAGGGCCCAGATTGGTCAGGCACCACAGGGAGTTCACAGTCCACAGCCATCTGCGGGAGCCCAGGCCTGGCAAGCCGTCGTATTAGGCAAATCCCTGTTGGAGAACCAGGGCTAGGATGTAGTTGCTGAGCCAAAGGCTTCATTCAAACAACCTTTGGCAGGGCCGTGCATGTGTGTGTGTGTGTTCGTTGACCAGCAGCCGGGCAGAGCGGGGCCAGTCTTTGGCTGGGAAGGGACCTGAGTGCTCAAAGCAGGGGAGGAGGCTACACAGGCATCTTAGGTGCTCCTCAAAGTTCCCCATAGGATGCCAAGGGGCTCCCCACTCCCCGAAGAGAGCTTCACAGTTTGGAGACGGACTGAACTGGGACTTGGGGAAAGCAGGGTCTTGCCAAGGAAAGGAGTCTGGCAGAGGAGCCACCGGTCTCCCCAGACCTCTGCCTTCCTCTGAGCACCCTACTGCCTCTGCCCTCCCAGTGAGCCTGCTTGTTGCCTGGATTGTTGCCCGGCTCCGGAGGAGAAATTTCAAGAGGCTCCAGGGCCAGGACCGCCAGAGCATCAAGTCTGAGAAGTTTGTGGAGGGCGTGGAAGGCAAGCCTGGGGCTGGCCAGGGTGGTCGTAGAGAGGACACGGCTCAGGGTGGCGAATCCTGACTCTACCTCAGCAGCCTAAGGAAAAGGCCTCCTTTTTCTAGGCCTCCAGGCGGCCAGGGCAGGTGGGAAGAGACACAGGGGCACCGGACCGAAGTTGGACTTCGAGTCCTCCTGCCTCCTTAGCTCCTCCCACCTCCATAGCTCCTCCCAATGGCCCCAAATATAGAGTACGTGATAGACTCATGGGGAGGGGTCACAGGACTGGGACTGCATTTTACAGTTACTGTGACTCACAAATCCCCCAAAACTGCTGCTTTGTGCATTTCACACTGGAATTTCAGCCAACAGAGAAGTAATGAATGAAGGTCTAAAGTCAGACTGACTAAGGATTGGAATCTCGGTTCCACCAGTAGGGCCTCAGGCAGATTTTGTCATTTCTCTAAGCTTATTTTTCCTTATCTGTAAAATAGGAATAATAATAGCACTTACATCATAGATTTATGAAGATTAAATGAACTGATTCATGCAAAGTACTTGGTACAGCATTGAGCACATCATAACCATTCAGGAAATGGTAGTTATTCTTCTCATGGGCTAGAGGCAGAGCAGAACTGTTGGGGGTGGGGTGACCCTCACTGGCCAAGAAGAGACAAGGAAGTGAGGAGGGCTTGCTCAAACTCCATTTCTCAGCTGGTCTTCTTCTTTTAGATGTGCTTTGGGCAGGGCAGGCCCAGAGGGCCCCAGCTGACCCAGCTCCGTCTCTCCCCAGCGTTGGAATGGCAGGGCCGCAAGGATCCCTGCCGGCCTGTGCTGGTGCACCTGCAGCCTGGGCACATCCGCGTCGTGGACGGCAGGCTCTCTCTACTCCGTATCATCCAGCTGAGGCCTCCACAGCAGATCGACCTCATGCTGTCCAGCAACCATGGACGCCGCACCCTGTTGCTCAAGATCCCTAAGGAATATGACCTGGTGTGGCCCAGCTGACCCCTGGCTTCTTGCCCACGGCCCAGCCAGCCAAGTGGAGGAAAAGGAGCACCGGGCCAGAGAGGGTTTCTGGCTTCTGGTGATGGGCTGTCGTACCTCATAGAGAGATAAACTGGAGCACATTTGTCCTGCTCCATGATTTCCACGGTCCCCTATTCCTCTTGCAGACACAGTCTGCCCCTTCCTTTTCTAAGGACACTGGCAGGTCCTAATCGGGACCCTTTGGAAGAAGCTGGGCGCTCCTCCCTGTCCCTTGATTTCAGGCTGTAGTGATTTGGTAAAGATTTTGGGAGGGGAGCTCAGTCAGAGGCTAATCTTCAGCTGTGACTGTCTGGCTCATGGTCCCTTCAATCCCCTGGCCTCTCTGCCTTCCGCTTCTCCAAGGGAATGGAAAGGGGAAAATGGCTTTATATATGTATGTGACTTTGAATGCTACCTCTGCACTTATAAGAAAACTACTTAACCCCACTGAGCCCAGGAAATAACAGTATCTCTTTTGCAAGGTCTCTCTTTTAAGTGCCCCGCCCCCCACCCCCACCCCGACAAAATTCATGTAAAGCTCCTGGACCCAAGAAGCCTTGACAAATGGCTGTGCTCCCTTCTGCTACCTCCGTAGGTGCTGCTGTTTAACCTGGAAGAAGAGCGGCAGGCCCTGGTGGAAAACCTTCGGGCGGCTCTGAAGGAGAGTGGGCTGAGTTTCCAGGAGTGGGAGCTGCGGGAGCAGGAGCTGATGAGGGCAGCCGTGACCCGGGAGCAGCGGCGCCACCTCCTGGAGACCTTTTTCAGGCACCTTTTCTCCCAGGTGTGTACGTGGGAACAGATCCGTCCTTGCGTGTCTGGCTGTGGCGGTGCCCTTACCTGGGCAAGGCCTGCGGTGACTCCCAGGAGAGTCAGAAACCCTGAGATCACAGCTAAGAATCAACTCTACTGTGATTTTCACCAAGTCACAGTAGACCTTAAATAAGGTCTTAATATAAGGAGATGCTCTGCCCCCTTTCCAATCCTACCCCCACCTGAGAGCTCCAGAGAGGCATTCCCGAGGAAGGGGCTTATGTGCAAGTGTCAGTCTCTCTCCTCAGAGCTACCCAGGCTCTCTGACCTCCCTAAGAAGCTGCAGAAAGCTAGGGTGAGACAGGCAGTGTTGGACAATGAGAGCCCTTAATCACCCCTCCTTAGGAGAGTGCAGGTGCAGAGGCCTCCAGGGGGTGTTAGTGCCCACCTCACAGACATCTGAGAGCTTCTGAGAGAGGGAACTACCATCCAAAGAGAACTGTAAGGATTGGAGTCTAGGAGCAGGACATTGGAGAGGAGATGCTTGGGAGATATAACATAAAACAGCAAGGGTGCCCACCGATGGAGTTTATCATCCCATTGGGAAGATGGGATGCACACAGAAAGGAAAATAACTGGCAAAGAATGACAGCTATAAACATGACCAAGGAATTAAGTGGTCTGAGAGTTTAGATAGGCTCATGAAGCTTCAGGTGGGCATAAAGTCACTATGGAGGTAAGATTTGGCAAGGACGCAAAGTTGGAAAAGTTTTGGCTTAGAAGAAAGGAGCAGAAAGGACTGCGCAGAGGTGCCTGGTGAAAGGCAAAAGATCAATGCCTGAGGAGACGGAGCAGAGGGGGTGCCTAGCTGGGGAGAGGATTCATGAGGGAAGCTACCATTTAATGGTCATTTACTGTGTGCACGTGACTACTTCATTTACTCCTCACACAAGCTGAACTTGAGCATGCACTAGAATGGAGGGTCCTCCGGCTGGGGCGACTCATTGACAGGGCCTGGGCAGGACCTGGGCACCTCCACTCGGTTCAGGATCTGCCAGGACTGTGAAAGAGGGCTCTCTGTGCTGGAAGGTGAGGGTGTGCTACCATTTCCTGGGGGTGGTTGCCAGTCTTTTCAATCTGCACAGTGCTTTCAGCTTCCAAATATTTTTTATACAACCTCTCTTGTTGATTCTCACCACAACCCTGTGAGATAAGTGGTGCAGGTGAGGAAATGAATGCCAGACCACTGAAGAGACTTGCCCGAGGCCCCACAGTGAGACAGTGGCACAGCTGGGACCTGAACCTGGGCCTCTTGCCTCCAGCCCAAGGCTCTTTCCACTAAAACATCTTGTTTCAAGCAACAAGGTTTACCTCATGAAGCCACAGCCAGACTTGAAGTAGGGGCTTCCAGTTGACAGGCGGGAAAGACAGGTGCTACGGTTTGCAGCCCGCTCGCCTCCCTCACCGTCTCCTTATGCGGGGACAGCCCCTTGGGTGGGCTGAAGATGGCCCATGATGAGAGTTTCCCTTCCCTGAATCCAACTTTTTCTTGGCCCAGCTGAGGCGTTTTCTCAGTCAAAACTCTGGGTATAAGAGCAACCCGTTCGAGCTAGCATCAATGAACGGTCAGCCGACTCGGAACCTACAGCGGTGACTCCGGAATTCCAAAGGGAGAGCTGTGACCTGGCCTGGAAAAGGCCGGGAAAGGAAAAGCTGTCAGCCAGCAGGGCCACGCCTCTCTCAGGCTGCCTCCTTTTCTCTGTGCCCCTGCTTTGCTCTGTCTCTGTGTCCCTGAGCACCTGGAAGAACAGGGTAGTCCACAGCTTCTGAGTTTTCTTGTGCTCAGGTCAAGGCAGACCTAGGAGCTCTCAGTCCCAGCTCCGGGTCCCCTGTTTGGCTCAGTTGTGCATCCCTCGTCCAGTCAGCTCGTGCACAGGGCCAGGATCTGTAGAATAAATGCCCACAAGGACCACCCACAGGGCTTATGGCGTAGTGCTTAGGGGAGGGGGTGTTGGGCAGACACCTTAAAAGGTTGCTCGTGCAAGCCTCAACTGGCCTTTAAGTCAAGGAATCCCTGTCTCCTTCTGCCTCCCTCTGCTGCTGCCCAAGTGCAGGTGCTGGACATTGACCAGGCAGATGCAGGGACCCTTCCCCTGGACTCGTCACAGAAGGTGCAGGAGGCCCTGACGTGTGAGCTGAGCAGGGCTGAGTTTGCCGAGTCCCTGGGCCTCAAGCCCCAGGACATGTTTGTGGAGTCCATGTTCTCTCTGGCTGACAAAGATGGCAATGGCTACCTGTCCTTTCGGGAGTTCCTGGACATCCTGGTGGTCTTCATGAAAGGTAGTGGAGGAGGGAGTGATTGTTTAGATAGGAGATGGAAGGGGTTAGAGACTGAGGCTAGAGTGTAGCTGACCTGTTGGAGATGGGGGAACACTTGGGCCCGGTCTATAGCCGTGGCAGACACCTGGGAGCACCTAGGTAGGGTCAGGAAGCAGAACAACCCCTCACTGTGTCCGGCAGTGGGTCACCCCAGTGTAAGGCCCCTTCCGGCCAGCCTGGGGTTTAGGCAGGTGGTCTGGCCTCTCATAGGGTCCTCCTTCTCCCAGGCTCCCCTGAGGAGAAGTCGCGCCTTATGTTCCGCATGTACGACTTTGATGGGAATGGCCTCATCTCCAAGGATGAGTTCATCAGGATGCTGAGGTTGGT
>PVJD01019813.1:0-10845 GCA_004026545.1 Mormoops blainvillei
CTCTTTCTCTTTCTCTCTCTCATGAGAGTTGTCATTTGGGTCCTCAGTACAAAAAGACTAATGCAAAAAAAACCGGGGTTCCTCTTACAAATGTGAGAAAGCTTTCTCCAGGTTCTTGCTAATGTAGCTGTGCTTTGATTTTCCAACCCTAACATGATAGTCTGAATGACGTTTTCAAATTCTTTATTCTTCTGTAAAATGATTCCATCTACATACTTTGCCTTTGTAGTGCCTCTGCTGATGGAATCTATTCCCTTGTTCCACTGATGTTGACCTTAGTTTTTACCAATGGAATGTAAGCAGATGTGACATGAGCAGAGGCTTTAAACTTGCTAACAGGGCATGGTCCCATTGATCCCCTCACCCACTGTCCGAAGAGCATGCCCCAGGTGGCCAAAGAGGATGATGGAGCATGTAGATCGTACTTGAGTCCAATCCTTTGCCCAGTGCCAAGCGCAGATGACACCAGCTGAACCAGAGCCAACTCAAAGGTTCATGAATAAGAAAATAAACATGTGTTGTAAGGCACTAAGTGTTGGATGTGTGTTACCAGCAATAACTAACACACTGTCTCAGAGCCTACCAAATAATCTGCAGCTGACCCTCACAAAAGAAGAATAAATATAAGCTTCTCTCCAAGAAGAGGTCTTAGAACATGACCACAACGATAACCAGAGAATTCTGCTTCTGTTTGGGATGCAGGAGATATAGGAGTTCAAGACCAACTGTTGCTCCCACAACTAAAAGTATCAGAAAACATCATATTACTTTTAAAGACACTGAGGATTCGAGACACTAAGAAGTCTAAAGAATTAAATTTCAGGGAGAGTAAAACCCTTCCTACATGAGCCAAGAGTAATGGCTGCTTTTCTCTCTGGTAGTATCTACCATGTTTAAGCAAGAGAAGGTGGAAGGTTAAGCCTGTCATGGGCATAGGATCTTATAAAGGGTAATGATAAGTCAATAAAGACTTTCATTGTCATCTGATCTCATATGATGAATTGAAATGTGTAGCACTCCACACCACAAAACAGTGCTAGTTCTCCCAGCCACTAATTCGTCCCCACAAGGCTTCAGCTGAGTGCATGGTGTCACTCCAAGAGAGTGAGGGCTAGACTGTAAAGAACAATTTCCCTTCATCTAATGACCCTCAGAGCTCCAAAGGTCTACTAAGGAAAGGGGCCCGTAATTCACACAGGATACATCTTCATCTTGGATATTTGAAACCAGGGGTGAACGAAAACTAAATAAAGCTGCAACTCAGATGTGACCTAACCCAGCTCATGACTGAGCCTAACTGAAGTCATCACGCCTTTATTCTAGTTTCCTCACTGGCAAGTTTTTGTCTCTCTGGGGTAAAAGAATGTTTACTCCAGTTTCTATGATTGTTTAAAACACAGTATTTGACATACAATAAACTTTCAAAGTCTGCAAAAGAAACAGGTAACTGTTACCGATAAACAAGAAGAAAAATAGCCAATAAATATAGACACGCAGGTGACTCAAAGATGACCCACAGGAACTAGAATTAAAACAGGTGACTTTTCACAAATTATAATCATGGCATAAAATAACTTAGAAGAATGAAAAGAGAGATAAAAATGAGAAATGTAATGGAGAAATGGAATCTGTAAAACAGCTCAAAATAAACACTCTAAACTGAAAAGTAGATTATCTGAAAGAAAGAATTAATTGGATAGGCCTAACATCGGACCTGACACGGCTGAATAAGTAACAGTGAATTCAAAAGCAAATCCACAAAAATTACACAACTTGAAGCACAGGGGGGGAAAAAGGTGGAAAGGTACATGTAAGACAATAATAAGTGAAATAACTGGAGTTCCAGAAGAATAGAACAGAAAAAATCTTGGAAGAGCCAATGGCCAAAGATTATCCAAAAATCAGTGAAAGAGATCAAATCATATATTCAAGAACATTTCTGAAACTCAGCCACGTTGACGATAACCCTAACCAATCTCAGGATGCCAGGCATGTGCGCTGGACACTCTAATTTCCCCTTGCACCGATCACCCCTTCCCTCTGCGCACTCTCACCGATGAGCCCCCTGACATAACCCCACCCCAGCGGCTCTCAGGCTCCCTCACGGAGTCCTCCCTGCACTGACGCGGTCCAGCTCAGGGGCTGCCCATGCCTCTAGAGCCATCTGCCTCAGACTAACCTTCCCACTTCGAGCCACCAAGGAAAGAGGCGACTGGGCGTTACCTGCATCAGAATGCTGCTTCTACAGTGAACACCTGACCCAAAGGCAGCTCCTTCATAAAGCCAATGGTGTCTGATTTATTACGAAGTCAAGTTTCTGCCCAGCGGGAATATTCTTAATTAGCTAAGCAAACCCACCAGGAAGAAAATTGAATGGATTGGTAAATCCATAGGAAGGAAAGAGATGAAAAGGCAACATGATAAAGGAATCATGTGAAACTTTGAAGAGAAGCCGCCTTGGATTATTCATTCATTTAATCTGTGCAAGACGCAGCGCACACAAATTTCACTGGCAGGTCTACTACCCATGCTTCTAGGGTGTTTGTTGTTTTTGCCACCACGAGTTGAGCTGTGGTCCTGCCAGAACAGTCCAGTTTTCTGTCTCCGAATGATCTGAAGGTCTTTGCCTGGGACCTGATTCTCTCATGAATAGCACCATGCAATGATCCTATGTCCTGAGGTTGCTATACCATTAGAGAATTGTGTCTTGGACCACTTTCTTCCCCCAGGTCCTGATCACTGCGAGCCCTCTCTGTCCTATCCTAGTTCATTCTGCCCTTACCCCACCTTCCAATTTCCTCCTTTTTTGAGACATGCCTGTTAGGTGTTAGTCCAAATCGACAAATATTAACACCAACAACGTGCAAGCCACTACGTTACTTGTCATAAACAGATATAGCAAATAGGTGTTTTTTGTTTTCTTTTTTTGGTTTTTTTAAATGAAAACTCTGGTATCAATAAAGGCAGCTTAGGGAGCTTTCTTGTGAAGGACTCTGAGGCCTTTTCCAAGTAGCGTGGTGAGGAACGCCGTGATCATCAATTTCCGCCGGGAGCAAGGGCTAAGGGAGAGGCAGCACGTTCCACACCTGAAAACCTGCCTGTGAGGGATGTAAATACATATTAAGGGGGGCCCTGTCTCAAAGAGTCTCTCACTCTGTTGGAAACACAGACCAATATATAAGTTGCTAAATCACAAAAGATGCAAGCCAGCAATGAAATGTTAACAAATTCTAATGCAACATTTGTGGGAGGGTAATTGATCTTAACAGCAAGGATTGAGAAAGGTCTTTGAGGGGGAGGAGATCTGAGCTCTTCTTTAAATGGAATTAAAACATTTGTGAGTCCAAGTTGAAGTTACAACTGCAAGTGGCTTTTGGCCATTTAATTTTGTGTTGCTCTTCTCTTTTCAAACCCAGCATTTCATCCTGGACCCTGTGAGTTTGATGCCTGGTCTTACGAGAGTTGGGGAAGCCGAGGCCAAGCGTGATCTCCAGATCCCATCCTGAGTTCCTTTAAGGCAACGTTTCATGGCCCTCCAGCTCATGGTATATATAAACCCACTGCAAACCCACCCTTGAGCACTTCGACGGCCTGGGATCCATGTCCAGGCTCTGTGGACAGAAGAGGATTTCCACTGGCTCACCATATACCCACTGTCACACCATCAAGTGTTAACCACCTTCCTTGAAACATTACACTTTCCTTTTCACAAATGACACAAACAACTTGGAAATAAAGTGGTATTTATAAATTTAATTTGTCACTCTTTTGCATCAGAGACTCTCCGTCTGGTGAGCTTCAGATGTAGGAGACAAACAGAGTTCGGTTCTCCATCGTGTGAACAGAGGGAGATGGCTGGATCTGCTCAGGAGGTGGCCCTCATTCAGCCACCTGCAATGGTAGGCAAGTAACTGACCACCGTGCAAACGAAGGGCAAGGGAGAAGGCCATACGTGAACATGGAGTTTTCTACAGAGTAATCCTGCCCATTAGCCAAAAATAATGCTTCAGTGAATGTTCTGGGCAGGACTAGGACAGAGTGAACAGATGGGCAGAAACACAGGGAAAGGAGAGAGCTCCTTCCTCACCAGCCAGCTTTAAAGCTTCTCCCCAGACTCGTGAGGTCCAGCCAGGAGCTGCCTAAGAACCTGGCATATCAGGGCTAAACTCAACAGTCATCTTCTTTTTGGAAGCACAGAACAGAAACAACCAAAACAAAGCACTACATGAATCATTTGAGAATAATAATTTTGACCAATTATAAATGTATTTGGAGTTCAGAGAAGAAAGGTCAGTATGAGCTGCAGAGATTAGGCAAACCTCCTGAATGAGGCCGGAATTGAACTGACCTTGAAGAATGGTAGGGGATGCCAGATAAGGCAGTAATAAGTTTTAGAAAAGTAGAAGGTAAGATGTGAATATGTATATACATTCAACAACAGACAAATGCCAAGAAAATGCATTTCAAGAAGATAAGCAAAGGAGCAGAAATGGGACTCAACATGACTTGTTTGGGATGAGAAAGATAATTTTGATTTGACTGGAGAGCAGGGAACATGGGGAGCTGTTTGGATGGGCGAGGGGGAGTCAGATTTTGGAGGGCCTTCAAAGGAGCAGAGGCTTTGAAGAAGGTAATTCTTGTGGCTCATGAGGAGGAACTGGCGTTGGGGGGCTGGCTTGGGGACCATTGCAGGACTCCAGCCAGACGTATGGAAGACCTACAACATTTGGTTAGACACTCAAAAATAGCCGTAAACTTAATGGATGAAGCCTAGATTGGGGGAAATGGCAGCAGAAATGGAGACAAAATGTCAACTTAGAGAGACAATTCAAATGAATAGATGTCTCAACGACGAACTGGATATACAAGTGAATAATTTAAAGAAAGAGCTCTCTCTAGATATATGGAACAACTTAAATGACTTCCTATATCATTTTCTCAGGGAAAACAATACAAAATTCTACTTTGGAATTAGGTTTCGCTGCAGGTCTGATTCAGGCAACAAGGATTAAAAGACTTTCTGACGCAAGCTCTCCCTCCAGCCAACGGCAGGGACTCCAGTAAGACCCACGATGGCGCCATTCGGGATGGTTCTCGCCCAATTTGGCAGTCACGGCTTCTCAGAATTTCCCAAAGAATCCACGCAATCAGAATCACGTGAGAAGGGACTGGCCTTTCCTGAAGCCCCGCCCCCCCCCAGGGTGTTTTCTATGCATTTAAACCTCATATCAATCCTATTGATACGGCACACAGCTCTCCCCACCGGATGACAAAGAAGCAATCACAGGAGGAAGGAGAACCTTGGGCAATGGGGGTTGAGCCTGCCTGTCTCTAAATACACTCTTCCATCTCTGCTATGCAGGGACTATGCTTCCAGGCCCAAGGACAGTTTTATTCCTCGATTTAGCGACAGGCTATAAATAGCTCTCTCTTTCCAAGTGCCCAAACCCAAAAGGGTCTTTATAAAAGTTCAAGAAAAAAATTAAAAAATAATAATAAAACCAGGAGGTTCCCTGCAGAGACAAGACTCCTCTTTCTAGTATGACTTGATTCAAGGTAAAGGCTAAATATGAGCTTTTGTTCCAAGGGCTGTTGCAAAGAATGTGCACATCTTTTATCTTCCAGGCTTCACATGTGCCCGTTCCTCAGTCACCTTCATTCACTCCTTCTCTCAACGGACGCGCGTCCTGGCCCTGGCCTTGACTGAGCCCACGGGATGTCATGTACAGACTCAGCTCACAGTTGGATTCCGGGGACTTGGTCTTACACCCCTCCTAAGGCATCACCTATGGACCTGCAGCTCCTGTAAGGCCACAGACTTGGTGATATTTTGAATTGCAGCAAGGCTGTCTTTCCCACTTTAGCTGCCTATATCCACTTCCGAAGACTCCTGAGATGTAATCGCTATGACCTGAGGGAGGAAGCAGCCAAACACAGGGAGAGAGAGGCTGGAGCGAATGGCAAGTGTGCGGGCAGGAGGCTGGGTCTGAATAAGAAAACATATCAAAATACCCCCCAGGACTTAGGAATGCTGAGTTTCCACCAGAGCGCGTGTGTCCATTTCAGCTGGCCAGTGAGCACACCAGCTCAGAGGCAGGGACGAAAAACACAGTGGATAATCCCTAAGTGTAGGATGGAAAGGAAGATACGCACACCTTTGCTGGTGAACGTATGTGACAGGACAGGGGCAGG
The DNA here is from genome assembly GCA_004026545.1 of Mormoops blainvillei. Lineage (NCBI taxonomy): Eukaryota > Metazoa > Chordata > Mammalia > Chiroptera > Mormoopidae > Mormoops > Mormoops blainvillei. Next base: position 6,193 of record PVJD01019813.1, read on the forward strand.
GAAAAAACACAGTGGATAATCCCTAAGTGTAGGATGGAAAGGAAGATACGCACACCTTTGCTGGTGAACGTATGTGACAGGACAGGGGCATAAGCAGGGTTTGGGGAAAGATAACAGTTTCCATTCATCGATACAAATTCATTGAGGCCTTTTTGTGTCAGATAATGTGCTAGTTGGTGAGACGAAGCACAGCAGACAGAGTCCGTGTCAGAGGCTGGCACCAATCCCACGATCACACAATGAATATGTTATAAACTCTTTAACGAAGAAAAAAGTAGTCCACGGAGTTGGAGCATTTATAGAAGGAGCCCTGAGTCAGTCTATGGGGAGGGAGCCGTCGCAGGCAGGAGAGGCTAAACATGTGAAAGTCCTGAGAAGAAAGCAGTCCAGCGTGCTCTAAGCGCAGTGTGTAAAGCAGGGCCAATGGAGCTGGGACAGAGCGGCATGACCCAGCAATGGAGAGGTGGCTGAGAGTCAACCTTGGCAGAACTTTACGGGCTGCCCTGAGAATCTGAATGACTGACTGACGGAGACCTTGTTTTGCTCACAGATTGTTCGACACCACTGACCAGATTTGAGTGGACAAATGAAATGACCAGGTTTGCAGTTTTTACAGATTATCCTGGCCATATGTAAAGAACTAAAATGCTGAAAGCTCACAAATGGTAATTGGTTTCTAGTAAGATCTACTGAAGTTAACATGTCACTCAGAGGGCAAGTGTGGATGGATATAATAAAGGAACCAGCTTTTGCTTAGTGTCTGTTATATACCAGGTATTGTGACAAGAGTTTAGCAATTCTCATTTCATTGAATCTTCATAAAATCATTGTGCAGTAGATGGTAATTCTGCCATTTGACAGATGAGGAATTACGTACTTTAGAAAAAAAAATCCATCCATCCATCCATCCATTGGTTTATTTATTCACTCACATGTTTTTTTGGGAGTACTTCCAATGAAGGTACCTAACTAGGCACTGGGATTACACTGGTGAACAAGACGTGGTCCCTACTCTCAAAGAACTCAGTCTAATAGAGATACAGATGAGTAAAGGGGTGATTTTGGCGCAATGGAGAGAGTTCTATGATCTAAGTAGGCCCACAGCAGTTGGAAGAGCAGAGGCAAAACCCCCATCATCACTTTGGCAGGTCAGAAAACCGCCCTAAGGTCTCACCAACTGTGTGTGTCGGCGCCGAATCTCAAATCTATGTAAGCGCGCCTTAACTGAAACCTACGCTCTTCACAAATATAATACAAGCAATTACTTAGGATTTTTGGTAAACTTTCTGAAAACACAGGACACATCTTAACTAAATCCCCCTGGAGATTTAGCTGTGAAGCACTGTAGGAATATGCTCATCCGAGACTAGCGGCCCCCCGCAGCCCTCCCCACGCTGCCCCGGCGCGGCTGCGGCCCGGCCGCTCGGGGGCCGCTGCGCCTCTGTAAGCACCTGCCCAGGACAGGCTGTGCATTTAATGAGCTGCCACAGCAGAGGGGCACTTGGCACCTCCGCCGATGGAAATGGCCCCTCAGGCCAAACAAAAATGAAGTGCACAGGCTGCCGGCGTTTGGGAGCATGAGAGAAAGAAATCTGGGTTGAGTGAGGATGAGCTATTAATTACAGTCTCAGCTCGGGCCTAAGAGTGGTGAGAAGCACTTCTTCCGAAAATCACTTTTCTCAGAGAAAAGGAGTGTGCTGTCACCCATCTGGCTGCATCCCACAGGCCCACAAGGACCCCCAGCAGCGGGGCATGGACACACACAATCTCGCACTCACACACTCACACACATGCACTCACGTACCCACACACACATGCTCACACACTTCACACACGCACACATACACACACTCACATACATATGCTCACATACTTCATACACATACAAACACACCCCCACACACATTCGCACTCACACACACACTCACACACATACACTCTAATGCTCACACTTCATACTCACACATACACCCACACGCACTCACACCCATATGCTCACACTCACCCATACACACGTTCACACACATGCACTCACACACACAAGTTTCACGAAGCTCTACTTATGTGCCAAGCAAGGTATTTGGTGTTTGTCTGCATTACCTTATTTCATTTCGCTCCCATAATTACCCCTTATGATTATTTCTTAATTATTACATGTTCCTTATCAATAGACCAAAAACACAGAGCCCTCGCCTTCACCCTCCATTTGATTTTCCGGACTCTTTTCTTCCTTTTTTACAAACTCATGGAAAAAAGACCAGTTACTTAGAAAACACACGATGTTGGGCGGTTTCTCTTCCTTCACCAGGCCCCAGGGAGGGAGCCGGCATTTATGACTGGGACCTCAGGAGCGGGGGGCCTGTTGCCTCACCCCAGGAGACGGCAGGAAGAGGGGAAGCAGTCTATTTTGAGGGGGTCCGGAGAGTGTGGAGAGAGTTTCTTGGGAGGGAGAGACCCAGCCTGAGCTGCTCTCGCCCAGAGCGGAGATGCAGCCGGGTAGCAGGCCCCGGCCCGGCGGGCACCCTGGGCGGGGAAACGAGCGTGGCCGGCCACGCCTGTGCTCGGTGAAGACGGCCACTGTGCGAGGCTTCTCAGAGCCTGTGGAGCAGCTGTGCCTCGGACGGAGGAGGCCAAAGGGGACACTGAACCCACTGCCACAAGCCGAGGACCTGTTCCCTCTCCTGATTTCCAAAACTTACTCCCCGCTCAGGGCAGAGAGAGGCCACACTGGAGGGAGGCTTGCACATTCCCTAACCATCTCCACAGACATGCTCATTAACCCAGAGAACAGGTCCATCCATAGAGACGTATAAACTTGGCATTACACGCAGCGCTTCTACCCCTCTTTTTGGCGTTAACTGAATTTTAGTGCCTCCGTGTGCAAGCCTGTGCGTGCACGTGTGCACACGTGCCTCTGCGTGTGGGTGTCCATGCACAGGCCGGGGTGCTGGGGGACCCTCTGAATGATTCTCTCAGAGCTGCACATGAAAGTAATGAACTTCAAAAACTCACATAAACATTACTGAGCGGCTTAGAGAAAAGGAGGGAGCGAGAGGGAGGGAGCCAGCACGCAAAGCCTCCTTGACTGGGGGCCAGGACGTCTTTTGCCACGGGAAACATCAAGGCCGGGCTCAGAGCTCAGGCAGCTTGGGCAGCTGCCTGCCCGGCATGGTTGAAATCTCTCGTCCATCCCAAAGTCTCCCCTCAGTAATCCTTCAGCACACTGGATCTCCTCCCATATGCCACTCTTTGGGTCTTGGCAAAGTCCTCATTTTTAAGCGGGGATGGAGGAGACATTTGCAGATGAATTCTGAATCAGAACAGTGAACTACTGACAACCGTGGTCTCGAGATGAGACTGAATTCTATTCGCATCGCTATCTGGTGACTTTTGGCAACATCTCGTACCTCATTTTGCTTCTATCTTCTCATGCATCAAATGTTTTGTTGCTGATGGTGCTGGTGACAATTTTTTGTTGTGGTGGTGGTTTAACTACAGTATGGTGGGAAGAACTGAATGCAGAGAGGCAAGCGGAGCGAATGGCTCAGTCAATGCTGACTGCATCATCGCCACCCCCGTCACCACCATCTTCATCATCACCGCTGTCACCATCATCGCCACTTCCATCGTCCTCGCCAGCCATTCATGTCCTATGCATAATGTGGTTTCAGACTGACCAGCTTTGTGGCTGAGTACGACAGAACATGGACAACAGTGGGAACACACTTCCATGTGGGAGGGTGAGTGTGGAACGGCCCGGGGTGAGGCACGTCGGTCATGAAAAGCAGAACTGCACAGGGTCCTGAGCTGCTGGTGATGCGGGGGCACCCTCACAGGTGCGTGTGTGGGGGGACAGATGGCCCGTGACAGCAGCGGCTCTTTTAGCCCCTCCAAGTTTGATGGGAGAAACGCTGCTGCAGAGACCAGTCCAACACCTCTGTCACCAGCACTGCCCCTTTCTAGGTCCCTGCCAGAGCCCTGCGGTCCGCAGCGTGAAGGCTCCAGCAGGGTTCAGACATCTGCAACACCGATCCTCCGCAGTACAGGGGAGGACAGTGCAGATCAGAAAGGAAGAAAGTTTATCTGAGGTCACACAGCCGGTCGGCTCTGGAGTTAAAGGTGGAACGCAGGTCCCTGGACCCCCATTCCCAAACATCCCTCAATGCCTACGGTGTCTCAATTCCAATTCCAGCACTGGCCTGTGACAGTAGCAGTTCCCTTGCACTTATCTTGGTCCTGATCTGCCCTAGCTAACCACGGCCCTTAGAGGCACCCTTCCCCTCCCTGAACTTGTAAATTGGGTGGCTGATCTGGAAGGTTTCTAAGGTCCCTCTAGCTTTGACGATCTGTGCTTCCCCAGCTCACGAGTCACGGAGGCTGTCAGATGCCCGAGTGGGAGGAGGACACAGCATGACAGGTGGTGTCCCTGACTCTGAGGGGGAACTTGGCAGCACTTCCTCCTCTGATGAGGATGGGGAGGGCGGGAGCTGGCAGGGGGATCCACCCACTTTGGACAAAAGCTATGATTCATCCAGTGGCAGAAGGAAAGGAGGGAGGCACGGCAACCAGCAGCATGGGGCTCGGCGAGAGATATGCCAATGATCTCCTAAGGCCTAGACCCACACGCCCGAAGGGCCTGGGGCCGGCTCAGGC
>PVJD01019814.1:0-10842 GCA_004026545.1 Mormoops blainvillei
ATAATATGGGAACCCTAAAGGATCAAAGACTAGTAGGAGCCTTTGCAGATCCTTCTATTACAGTTGCCACTGCAAAAATGATGCCTGAAGTCAGACTTGTACATGCTTAAAGTAGGATGAGAGTGGGCAAAACTCATTGTTTCTCTGAGGTACCCAAGGTCACATCTGAAGATTTTTCTGGTTGCAGAGATTATGGTACTCTTTAAGATGACAAAAACAGGTACTTTTCCCAGTTCTACTCAGTCTACTCTTCAGTACTATGGCCCTTAGGGAGATATATGTGAAGGAAATCATGATGAGAAAGAGGATTGGCCAAAGCCATAGCAAACCATTTCCAAGACATCATTCTAAAAGGACTTGAGTCATCAATCATATGTTGAAACTCATGGCACATGGGCATCTGGCTTTGTGTGTGTGTGTGTGTGTGTGTGTGTGTGTGTGGTTGCCAGGAGGCTAGGCTGAGCCAATGTTACCTTTAATAATTTCTTCAGTGTCTAGTCCTCATTATTTTCACCTGTTGCATGATGGGGCTCAAGTCAAAATCTAGACCCTATAACATGGGCTGCTGACTACAGCAACCTTTTAGTCAGTATTCAACAAACCACTTGCTGAACTGCATTATTGATGAATTATTGTAAACTTCTTGATTCAGCTGTATAGTATAGATTCTTTTTGCTAAAAGGGGCTCTGAATTAGAAAATAATTTTTCACACATCATTGTCACTATTGATGAGGCATCTTAAAATGTGTAACTTCTTGCTACCAAATTATTTTTGTAAATATTTAGTTTAGAATCCAGACTAGAGGGTCATCTTGATTTGGGGGAATAGCCAATTAAGAAGACTTTAGATTCCATGTTTTTTGTCTAGTTTTGGCACTGGAGTATAGATTTTTCGAATACTACCCAACAGAGCCAGCTGTTCTCTTCCAGAGAGCCACCTTGACTATCAGTGTGGGTGACAGATGACAGCCCTTGCGCTAAGAAGTTTATTGTATTTAATTTGGCAGTGGCCAGTTGTATTTGTAATGTTTTATTGGCATGGTCTAGCTCTTCTGTAAGAGAAGTTATACATGACTGTGGGTCATTTACCAACTGTCAGGTGAGACCTTTATGAGCCAGTGTTCTCTATGCTGTGCCTTTAGCAATGACCCCATAAATGACTGAGCTTTGAATGGGAGAGGGAGGTGCAGTGTGTAGTGTTTGGTCGGTTTCCACTTGAATGGAGGTTACCTTGTGGAGTTGAAGGTAAGGAGTATACATGTGTACAATATGTTTTCCCTTTAAACTAAGATAGGATGACCCTTATCATAAATGTTGTAGAGGAGATTCCAGAATTAGATAAAGGTTGAGCTGTATGACTTTTGAGGTTGTTTCAACTGCTGAGTTTTTGTGATTCTTTAAAATCCCTTAAGAGGAGGTTCAGTATAGGGCACTGACTGTGAGTCTCAAGCTTGAAATTGTCAGAAAATAATGCTCAAATAAAATCACATTAGACTTCCAGCCAGGATGGAGGTGTAGGTAGATACATTTTGTCTCCTTGAACAACCAAAAGAAGGACAGCAACAAACTTTAACACAAAAAATAACCAGAACTGCCAGAAAATCAAACGATATGGAAGTCCGACAACCAAGGAGTTAAAGAAAAAACATTCATCCAGACAAATAGGAGGGGCAGAGAGGGGCAGCAGGGGCAGAGAAGACATGCGGTAAGGCTGTGGTTGGTGGATCTGGGTAGGAAAGACATCGGCTAGCTGACTGGGTGGTCCCACATTTGCATACGGATAAACCAGGAGGAAAAGCTCGAAGTGAGAAAGACTGTGCAACCCAGCATTCTGACACAGGAAAGGAAAGCCTCAAAACATCTACTGGTAAAAACCTGTGGGGGTTGTGGCAGCAGGAGAAACTGCTGGTCTCATAGGAGAGTTCGTTTCTCAAATGAACTCCAGACTTACAGAGTCCTGAAGCATGCACGGGCCCACCCACTTGAAAGTCACCACCAGAGGGTCCTGGTTTGCCTGTGGGTGGCAGGGGAGGTGGATGGGCCCGGCCGGGAACCAAGTAGGCAGCATCGTTCTCTTTTGGACCCTTTCTCCACACACAGCACAACAAGGCAGTAACATGGGTTACCCTGCCCTGGCGAATACCTAAGGCTTCACCCCTCACAATGTAACAGGCACACAGAGACAAAATACATATATCCCAAATGCAAGAACAGATCAAAGCTCCAAAAATGAGAACTAAGTGATGAAGAGATAGCCAACCTAACAGATGCAGAGTTCAAAACACTGCTAATCTGGATGCTCACAGAATTGGTGGAGTATGGCTACGGAATGGAGGAAAAAGTGAAGGCCATGCAAAGTGAAATAAAGAAAAATACACAGGGAACCAACAGTGAAGGGAAGAAAACCAGGACTGAAGTGAACTGTTTGGAGCAGAAAGAAGAAATAAACATTCAACCAGAACAGAATGAAGATACAGGAAATCAAAAAAATGAGGAGAGCTTGAGGAACCTCTGGGACAACTTTAAATGTTCCAACATCTGAATCTTAAGGGTGCCAGAAGGAGAAGAGGAAGAGAAAGACATTGAAAACTTATTTGAAAAATCAATGGGGAACTTCCCCAATCTGGTCATGAAAACAGACTTCCAGGAAGTCCAGGAAGCTTAGAGAGTCCCAAATAAGTTGGACCCAAGAAAGCACACACCAAGGCACATTATAATTACATTACCTAAGATTAAAGATAAGGAGAGAATCTTAAAAGCAACAAGAGAAAAGGAGACAGTCACGTACAAAGGAGTTCCCATCAGACTATCAGCTGATTTCTCTAAAGAATGCTTACAGGCAAGAAGGGGCTGGAAAGTATTCACAGTCATGAAAGACAAGGACCTACATCCAAGAATACTCTATCCGGCAAAGTTATCATTTAGAATGGAAGGGCAGATAACGTGTTTCCCAGATAAGGTCAAGTTAAAGGAGTTCATCATCATCAAGCCCTTATTAAATGAAATATTAAAGGGACTAATCTAAGAAAAAGATGATCAAATATATGAACAGCAAAAGGACAACAAACAACTATCAACAACTAAACCTGAAAAAAAAACAAAAAAAAAACAAACTAAGCAACAACTAGAACAGGAACAGAATCACAGAAATGGAGATCACATGGAGGGTTATTAGTGGGGAGGAGTAGGTGGGAGAATGGAGGAAAAGGTACAGGAAATAAGAAACATAAATGGTAGGTACAAAATAGACAGGGGGAAGTTAAGAATGGTATAAGAAAGGGAGAAACCAAAGAACTTATATATATGACCCATGGACATGAACTAAGTGGGGGAACGCTGGTGGGAGGGGTTGCAAGGTGGAGGGGAATACAGTGGAGAAACAAATGGGACAACTGTCATATCATAATCAATAAAATATATTTTAAAAATTAAACAATTTCAATAAGGGTAAAACAAAATGACATTAAATTCACTTTAAATATTAGAAGTATATGACTCACAATATTTTGCCTGATTTTGGATGAAGGGTTGCAGTGGGAAGAGAATAGGAAGAATATTATTGCAACATAAAATACAACAGACAATGAAAATAACAACATGCCAAACTTCTTTTTTTAATTAAAAGGAGTGGGAAACATTGCTGTATATAGCATTAAATTTTTTCTTAGCTCATTTGTAAGCTCAACAAACTGAGCCTATTAATTACTATTGCCTCCTATTGACATTTTTATGATACCTTATATAAATAGAGGCAATGAAGCTAGTGACTGCTCTCCTAAAGGTCCTCGTTCTTGCATTCCTTAATTAGTGCAGGGACCATACTCCATTTGGTAATTGACATGGTTAATGTTATAGAAGTTGGTTAACTCTTCTCCAGGTCAAGAGTGAGATTTTAACATTCTCACAACAGAGAATGTATATTTACCTCCCCCTTATCTACTCACTTTCTGTGTGTTTTCAAAATAAAACCTAAGCATTTTCTTTGTTCATGACATCATGGAATAAACATTACAGTCTTTAAACATATTCCTAGTAAAATCACTTGCAGCAATTTCTATTTCAGTTTGGTTTATAGTAAATGTCTCCCACACATGCCAACATACAAATAATATAAAGTAGAAGAGGTTGCAAATTAAAAAATAAGACAAGAAAAATAGAGCTTAAAAATTCAGAAAGGAATTTGAACTGTCCTTTGTGTCCATGTATTAGGACACATAGTATGTGTGTGGTATCAGTTAATGATATTAAAATGGGCCATTCAGAGATGTAAGGAAGTAAGTTAGTAATAATGTTTATCTGTGTGTATACACAGATACATACTTATATATACATTTATATACGCATAGATGTATACATACATACATGAAAGCATGTGTAAGCTAGCCTTAGATTCTAGGCTTTTGTAAAACTTGAATTCATAAAATATATAATCTTGACACCCTATCCCACCTCACTCCCTCATATATACAAACAACTTTCTTACTGTTAGCCTTTTTTCTAGTTGAGGATTGTTTTGTCTAAAAAATTATGCCATTATTTTATTTTAAACACTCTGTTTTTAAAGAATAAAATAATCAATGCCAGCTGCCCTGAATACTTGTACATTTGAAGGAAAAAATCATAAAAAAAAAACCCAGCTTACATCTGAGATGCTTCAAAGAGGGAACTTTAACTATCCAACATTTTTCATACTTATAAAACCTCGTAATGTCCAGGATGCATTCTGGGCCTGCTACTTGTCTAGAACTATTTTCATACGCTTTTGGATTTAGGGAAAACTCAAATGCATGTTGCCTCAAGCTCTTTTTCCCTCTTTAATTTTGAACCCCCTGTGTGTTTGGAAGGAAATGTAATCCATATGTTTCTGATTCATTTACACTTAACTCATCAAAATGTTTTGTAAGAGCCATTTGATGTTTTAAAGCCTTAGTGCATTTTCAAAAATAACGTTTAAAAACATTCCCCACCACCCCTACTCTCACTTCCCATAAGAAAGGCATATTTTGCTAAGGATAAACAAAGTGAAGTATCTGACAGGGTCAAGTTCAGTTCTGAATTCCTTAGTCACAGTGTGCCACGGGGCTCCAGGTGTTGGGCACTGGACTCTGTTGTTCTTGTGCTGGGTTGATGGGATCTCCAAGTCACAGGACTCTTCTGGTTATTCTTACCATTGGTTCTGCTTGATGCAATATAATTAATTACTGAATAAATTTAAACTAAATGGGAAGTCGACTCCCCTTAACCAGAACTCTCATTCAACTCTTCACAGAAAAAAGGCATTTGTTCTGATTTGTCATCTGAGATAAATGTCTTAAAGTGACAGTTCCATTTTTTAATTTTTTAGAAATTCTATACTGCTTCCCTACAGTAACTGTACCGGGCTGCCTTTTGAATCAGCAATTCCACTACTGGGAATATATCCTAAGTGTTCTGAATCACCAATTCAAAAGACTTATGCACCCCTATGTTCATAGCAGCACTATTTACAATAGCCAACTGTTGAAAACAGCCTAAGCGCCCATCAGTAAATGAGTGGATCAAAAACTGTGGTACATTTACACACTGGAATACTATACATCAGAAAGAAAGAACTCCTACCTTCTGTGACAGCATGGATAGAACCTGAGACTATTATGATAAGTGAAATAAACCAGTTGGTAGAAGACAAATACTAGATGATCTCCCTTATAAGAGGAATCTAATGAACAAAATAAACTAATGAGCAAGATAGAACAAGACATGGAAACATGGAATAGGGTGCCAATGGCCAGATTAGATGGGGAGGGTGATAATGTGGAAAGCAGGGGAAGGGACTTGTCAAAGAACTTGTATGAATGGCCCATGGACATGGGCAATGATGTGGGAATTGACTGTGGGAGTGGAGGGTGGGCTGGGTGGAGGGGGGCAAAGGGGGAAAATTGGGACAACTGTAATAGCATAAAAATAAAAAATAAGAAGCACTGGCTGATGTGGCTCAGTGGATTGGGAGCTGGCCTGTGAACTGAAAGGTTGTGAGCTTAATTCCTGGTCAGTGTATATGCCTGGGTTGTGGGCCAGGTCCCCAACTGGGGCTGTGTGAAAGGCAACATATCAGTGTTTCTCTCCCTCTCTTTCCCCCTCCCTTCCTCACTCTCTAAAATTAAATAAATACAATCTTTAAAAGAACAAGAAAAAAAAAAAGACCCAATGGAACTTTCAAAGGTGAAAATTACAATCTATAAAACAAAAAAAATACTGGACAATAAAGGTTAAAATAAAACATAAACATAGTGTTGATATACACACACAGATATGAGGGACTGGGAAAGTTATAATTCTTCTCTGGTGTTCTTGACAAAAGTGCATAACCTAATTAGAATAAATTAGTTGCATGGATGTTAATTCATTAATTCTCTCACTTTACTTTTAAATAAATTTTGCATTTTTCTGTGAAATAAATAATGTGGAAATAGCTTCTATATCTCAGCTATAGCATGCCTTGCTTTAAATGTTACAGATTTTGCAAAAATTGTAATTACTTCACTTGTAATTACTTCTTTCTTTATTTAATAAGGAATCTGATATAATGTAGTCAGAAATAGATTTGACAAATGTCTTTAATTGGTGCTGGTAGCTCTGACCTATTTTACTAAAGTATTTTTTTTATGTTTTCAAATACAAAGCTCTCTGACAACCCCATTCTGTAATGACCCAAACAGTCCCCCTGAAAAGAAGTGTCTGTGGAAGTCAAGCAGTTGAGTTGAGCATAAAGACAGCATACATCACTGAGGCAGTATAGTCTTTTATCAGTGCATGGCTTACTATGAACTAAAATGAATTTTGAACAAGAAGTGCACTTTATTCGCTTCCTCCAATGGGATTTGGCTTGAGAAAAACAGGCCTTCCTGTCACAGGCATATGAATATAGAGGCAGATCACCAGGTAGGATCACAGGTGAGCCTTTGACAGTGCCACTGGCAAAGTTTCTGCACCGTCTGTGACAATGCATAGGGCCAACTAATTGTAAACATAATACAGCCTCCAGTAATTATTAAAATTCAAGGTACATTCAGATATATCTGAGAGAAGTTCCACAGCCTGCGGTGAGGGAATACGTTTGCCTTCTTCTTGCTAAAATAATGTTTTCTTAAGAAAAAGAGTGTATCTACTTTAAGAATTAACACTGAAACATATTTCATACGATATCATTTTTGGTATCAAGACATATTTCCTTTATATCATAAAAATCAAGATGTCAAAAACAAATATCTTTCAGTGTGTGTATGTATAATCTTCAGGGATTTCTAAACTTGATTATATCAATCCTTGTATTTGTCTTCATGTGAAAGCAGGGGTAAGTGACCACCTGGATTCTCAGTTGGGCTCCCATGGAATTGCTCATGAATATTTCAGATCAGATTTTACCTTATTTGTAAACTCTCATTTCTGTGAGTTTGTGCATTGTTTGTATAAAGGATTCTTTGTATAAATGAGTTGTATCTGGATCTCCCTTGTGCTGAGGTTCTAAAGGCATCACATCTGTGGAACAGGCCTCACTCCCTGCAAGGTAACTACTCTGCTTTCTCCAGTTGCATCAGTTTTCTGCAGGGTGCATGCCATTGCCAGGTCAGGGTAATATACAGGGGTAGAAAACCTCAAACTGTCGGAGCGTACACATTTGTCACCATATTGCCAGCAAGCCAGAGTCTTTCTCTCTGTGCTGATGGTTGCACAAGAATGGAGAGCTGGCTTCTCTGGGCCCCAGTGGTTTCCAGCTTACCTTTGAGCTCCCACAACCTCCACCATTGTTCTTTTACTAAGTGTTCCTTCAAAAAGTTTTCATTCAAAATAGTTGACCTGTGGTTGTTATTTGCTGGCCACCTGTCCTGATGACAATGGGAAACCTGGGTCATTCTTACTGGACCTAAAGTCTTCACATCTTCCCCAAGGATTGCAGGTGCACAGCGTTCTATATTTAACTATGTGAGCTGTCACAGAGACAGTTGACAAGGTTGTACATGCATTTGTCTGGGACAGAATGACCAGTTCTCATCTCCAGTTCATCTGGTGATAGGGACAGTTTCACATTATGTGTATTTTCTTGGGCATTTTTTTTTATTACGAGGTAATGGTGGGATTTGAGGACATGAACTCACTTATTTATGGAAGCAAGCATACATCGTGTCTATGAAGCAACAGAAAAAAGGCTTTTAAGGAAAATTTCAGTTCCTTCCTGCTGGGAAACATGTTCCAGGGAAGTTTTCAGTTTAATATTCATTATATTACTATTTGTTCTAAGGCTACATGGAGTGGGTGTTAAATGTTAAATACACATCAGGTCTTTCAAAAGACTTCAGTGTACATTTGCTAATATAGTTGCTTCTACAATTCTGCAATTGCACTGTGATTGCTTATGGGAGAAGTGTGCATAGACTGACTCAGGCTAGGCAAGAATAGAAACACTAGCTCTGTCCAAGTTTTTGCAAAAAATCCTCAACAACCTTGTTTTATAAGATATCCTTATCTTCTTGATATGACCATATTTGCATTTTCATTTATTGCAACTTGAGCCTCTGGTACATATTCAATTACAAACCTTTCCAATATCTTACCATAAAGTGCTGGAATATATGATGACACATATAACAGGAGAAACTGAGGCACAGAGAAATCATGCAACTTTCCTGAAATAAAATTTTATATCAGTGATATCCAAATTGGAATCAACCCCAGTCATTAAAACACTTGCTCCCTGCAGCATCTTTGTGGAATGCAAGGATGATATATATACATATAAATCTTCATTAAGATGAAAGCGAGATATTATTGTTACTGTTAATGTTACTATTTATCTTCAGCATTAATAACCAAATGAGCATAATGAGGCCAATCGATCTAGGTTCTGTATGTGATTAAAACTATTTATTTTCATGATAAGTGAAAACGTTAAGTCAATTGCATGGCTTCCTTTCTATTTGTACCAGTGACATTTTGAACATATACATACACAAATACCCCATCCATGGAATTAAACCAATTCATCAAACATATTGTTGAAGAATCTCAGAAATGTGTGGGAGATGATTAGTTAACGCAGAAGCATGTAAACTCTGAAAAAGGTTGTCACTCTATTTTCAGTATACATATGCTCTTCCATGTATGATTTCTGATCGTTTAAGGATAGGTGGCTGAGTGATTTACAGTTCTTCCTACAGTTATATATCATAGAGTTCAAGTGAAAATAGCTCTCTTGCAGCACATATAGAGACATTAGCATCCACTTATAAGAAGTGTTTGAAATTCATCTTTAGTTTTTTGAGGAAATTCCAAACTGTTTTCCACAGTGGCTGCACCAGTCTGCATTCTCATCAACAGTGCACTAGGGTTCCCTTTTCTCCACATCCTCGTCAGCACTTGTTGTTTCTTGGTTTGTTAATGATGGCCACTTTGACTGGTGTCAAGCAGTATCTCGTTGTGGTTTTAATTTGCATCTCTCTGATGGCTAGTGATGCTGAACATCCTTTCACATGTCTCTGGACCCTCTGTGCGCCCTCCTTGGAGAAGTGTCTGTTCAGGTCCTTTGCCCATTTCTTAATTGGGTTCTTTGTCTTCCTGGAGTAGAGTCATGTGAGCTCTTTATGTATTTTGGAGATCAAACCCTCGTCTGAGGTATCATTGGCAAATATATTTTTCCATACAGTTGGTTCCATTTTCATTTTGCTGAGGTTTATACCCTAAGAATCTTTTTATTTTATTTTTATTTTTGAGATTTTATTTATTTTATTTTTAGACAGAGGAGAAGAGAGGGAGAACGGAAGAGAGGGAGCGAAACATCAATGTGTGGTTGCCTCTCACACACCCCCTACTGGAGACCTAGCCCACAACCCAAGCATGTGCCCTGACTGAGGAATTGAACCAGCAAACCTTTGGTTTGCAGGCTGATGCTCCATCAAATGAGCTACACCAGCAAGGTATACCCTAAGAATCTTGACACACCAATTCAAACGAACCTATTCACCCCAATATTCATAGCAGCATTATTTACAATAGCCAAGTGCTGGAAGCAACTTAAGTGCCTATCAGTAAATGAGTGGATCAAAAAAACTGTGGTACAGCCCTGGCTGGTGTGCTCAGTGGATTGAGTGCCGGTCTGCAAACCAAAGGGTCACCGGTTCAATTCCCAGTCAGAGTACATGACTGGGTTATAGGCAAGGTCCCCAATTGGGGAGCATGGGAGAGGCAACCACACATTGATTTTTTCTCTCCCTCTTCCTTCCTTTCTCTCTAAAAATAAATAAATAAATAAATCTTTTAAAAAAACTGTGGTACATTTGCCAAATGGAATACCACACAGCAGAAAGAAAGAAGGAACTACTACCCTTTGTGACAGCATGAATATAACTGGAGAGCATTATGCTAAGTGAAATAAACCAGGCAGTGAAAGACAAATATTCATCTTTATTCCTTGGCAGTTTAAAAATTGTGCATCTTTGAAATTGAATTATAACTGCTTTTTTTCTCTCTGTTTTGTAGTTCATAGTAGATATTGAAACTCTGTCACCACTCGAGAAAGTTTTGGGATCCAGTTCCTCCAGGTTGAGAAAGAAATGGCATAGTCCTCAAGGTAATCATTTAGGCAGGGATGAGGAGGGTGGTCAAGGAGAGAGAAATATTTTTTTGTGTTTTGACTTGCAAAGGCACCCAAACCATCCTTATATTTTCAAAGTGGTTCTTAGCTGTCAGTATGATTCTCATTCAAACATGTGATGCCAGAGAAAAAGCCCTCCTTTCTTGCCTCTTAAAGGTATCATTAACATTTCAGTACTGATGTACAACTTATGTGAAAATCAGTGTGTGTGTGT
>PVJD01019815.1:0-10831 GCA_004026545.1 Mormoops blainvillei
AAAGAGGCAGAGGGATTGGGAAGTATGGATTGGCAGTCCCAGAATACTCACTTTACATACAGCACAGGGAATGGAGTCAGTAATATCGTAATAACTATGCATGGTGCCAGGCGGGTACAAGACTTCATGGGGGGAACACTTTGTGAAGCCCGTGATTATCTAACCACGATGCTGTACACCTGAAACTAATTCAAAGTAAAATCGAATGTAAACTGCAATTGAAAATAAAACTTTAAAAATTTTGAAAATAGAAATCACCTAAAATATTGAAGAAACAGTGCATGGTAGTATATGAGAGGGATAAAAGGAGCCCAGTGGAATGAGGACAGAACCAAATGAGGAAAGCAGAGGCATTCTAGCTGAAGTCTGGTGGGAAGCCTAATGTAATAGAAAGTACAACATAGTCCACTGGAAGGTTTCTTCAGTGGAACAGAGCGATCCTGCCTCCAAAGAAAGAGAAAAAGAAACCGATTGTCAATTTTCTTCCCCAAAAGGCAACACTCCATTCACCGTAACTCTGCAGGGTATTGTGTGCAAAAACTCACCAGATGGTGTGAGTAGAGAGGGAAAACAAGCACGACGATATGAGGGGACTACAAATCAGGCACTTTTATTGCAGCGTTGTTTAGAGTTTGGTGGGAATGACAGACGGCAAGAGGTTTTTAGCATGTGTTTGATAGCTTTCTTTTGGGAACCAGTTTATTGTGGTATTTTACCTCAAACATCAGAATGTTACACATAACCCAAGGCTCTCAGCAGGATTCTTAGCTTGTCCCCAGAACTGGGTCAGATCCAGGTTCACAGCCTCTAGGTTACAATTCACTAGAAAAGAGAACAAGACGACTAATTATTGGACAGAAATGGATCAAACGTTCTTTTAAAAATATTCCACCATTCCTCATACGCTTCTTGGAAAGTTTCAGTAGGAAAAGTAGAGAACAATTTTGGCTTTAACATGGCTTCAAGAAAGCTTTTTTAATGGACAAAATAATCTTAAGTATTCACCTCGAGAGTACCGGCGAAGAGTGTATTTGTATCTTCCCACAAAGGGTCATGCTATAGGAACTGAAGTGTGGTTCTCAACCGAAGAAAATGGGTGGGCTCCGACATGCCTTTGTGTACTGGTTACTTGGAATTCGTAATGCATTTTCCTTTTAAGGCTATTAACAGAGTAAGTACCCAGGTAACCTCCAGGCCCAGAATGTGAGGCTAAACTCACTTTGAGGTCCTGGTTTGGGGTAATAAAATAGTGAGAAAATGGGTCAATTGTCAGTTCAAGGTAAAAACTTAAAACAAGCAAGCTTGGTCTTTGGTTGGGGGCCCATACCTTGTCCTCAGAGCCACATGAAACAACACGCTACGGCTGCCCTATGTACTCGCCCGGCCCACCACTGCGGGATTTCAAGGAGCCCTGGCCTGCTTCTTAAAATGCTGCAGGGTCCAAAATTACCTATTTTATTTGCCTCTAGTCAAACTGCCATTCTTTCATTTCAGGTAATCCATCTATTCCAATGTCAAGAAGAAAATCTGCTTTAAGTCCATCTTAATGCATGGATGACCAATAATCCCCCCTTTTTTGGCATCGATATTTCAATCATTTCAAGAGAAGTCTTGTTACTCCAAAGACACTCTAATCAACAAATGTCATTTGTGTTAATAACATGAGGTAAAACTATTCAACCAGTGTAGGTAAAACATTTGTTTGAGCTGGAGGTAACCAAATAGGTTAGTTATTTCTGAACGGTTAGCTCTCTCAAAAGGTTTTTCCTCTAAGACGTGTCTGAGTTTTAGGTTCTCTCTCTTTTGTTACGTTTGTGTTAGTGCACCTCCCCCACAAATGACTTTGTACAGTGACATAGTGACTCCTAAGACAGCATGGGTGATAACATCACTACCAGGGATTCTTGCAGAGGTGAGACAAAGACAGGAATGGTAACCTTGATTTGTAAGGTAGCCCTTTCAAAGAGGAGAAACTGATTGTACACCCTCTCATGATCAAATTCACCCGTTTTCAAAACGAATGTAACATTGTGTGAGGGTGAGAGTTTCTTTCTTTTGTCTGACTAAATCCCAATGAGTCATCAGTAGTGCAAAAAATGTATGCACAGCATTTGACAATAATAAGCTGCAGGATGGCAGAATAATGGAATATCGATCCTGTGTGAAACAGAGTTGTGTTTCTCCCAGTGGGGTTATTTTTGCTGGAAGGCACTGGGGAGAGCTGTGAACAGGCAGCATGAACCCCAGCGCTTAAACCTTGAATTGCGAGGGCAATGCAGATTTCACTGATGTTAGGTAATACTAAGCAACACTTTGAAAGATTATCAAGGAAAAACGAGCAATCAATTATAATGTCTAGAAAACATGATTGAAATTTACTTAGTGTCCTAACCCTTGAGAAATCTTTAAAATTTGCTATCAAATGGAAAGTAGATGTAAGGAATACAATTATGCAAGTGAGTATACATTTACCTCTCTCTCAGGCACTGCCCATGCAATAGATGGACCAGAGAAATGTATGATAATCCAGAAAGGAAACACTAATGAAAATATTCTTTCCAAGGACTGATTGGTTTATTCACTGTGAACTGATTCCTTAATGAAGCATGGCCAGGTTTAGAGACAGTCCCATCCCAAATGGCTGTCCTCTGAGGACAATTCTATCTATTACATCGTAAACATTTCCCTTCTCTTCTCAATGATGCGTTTCTGGAGATTCTGAGCTTAAGCAAATAATCCTAATAAGAATGGACAAAATGTATTGTCTATTAGTTACATGCTGGGTTTGGAGGCAATTGTTTTACACACAGTATCTTAATTAATTCTCAGAACCCCATGAGGTAAACATTTTAACATCTTCATTGAAGAATTATGCTATGTTAATTCTGTGAAGGATAAATATTTTTCTGGATCCGTTCTCTGTGTCTTCTATCCTTACCTCTCACACTTTCTATCTGTTATATTTTCCCTCTGAGCTCTGGTAAACTTTCTTTAGCTGATGTAGCTTTTGGCATATCTCACCTGCAGTTCACTGACACTGCTGCATTAATTTGGCAAGGGTGTTTTTCCTGTTTAAGAGAGTTTGCTTCAGATTATTTCTCCATCTTTAAAAAAATTAATGCAATGTCCTCTCCAATTTCAATGTGAAAATGATTTCGTTTTTTAACTTTTCTTCTTATTTATTTCACATCTGTTTTAAAAATTGCCATTTGCTCTGACCACTTAAATCATTCCCCTACTTTGGAACCATTGAATCTTTTCCCGTATGTTACTGACTTTCGACATCTGCTTAACCTTTTGGCAGCAAGTGTCTGCCACATAATAGGAACTGAATGAGTTCTGACAGAGACTGTTCAAGTCTTTCAGGCCCAGTTTAAGGAATAATGTGTAATTATTCTATGACAGTATAGAGGTTCAATAGACTCTGTGGGATTGTGAAGGAGCAACAGGTGGAGGGAAGCACCCTTGGGGGAAGGAGTCTCACCACAGTTCTGAACAGGGACTCCTGAACAAGAAGTGAAAATACCAGTCTTCTGATCCAGCTATATTTTAAAGATGGCACAAAAATGAACCTGAGATCCAGGTGTGTCCCAGCCTGTCAAGGCCAGGCAGGCCCACTTGAGGTCAGGAAGATGGAAGAAAATGCACAGAACCGTGGGAGTGCTTGACATGCCTTTTTTCAAGGTTGGGCGAGCCACACACTGCAAGCTGCGTGTCTGTGTCTATACGCACAGTGAGAAGCCCCTACCTCCTTAAGTACTAGCACAAAGTTGGCATCAGGCTGAAATGTTAGGTAACGTAGCGTGATTCTGCTCATGCGAACCCACTTCATGTTTTGGGAACTGTTTATTGGACCCAGTCCCAAGCCTATGAGAACAGAACTTCATCAGGTCCATTCAAGGTTGTGAGAAACTGCTTCCCTTATTTACCCAGACACCTGGGTGAGAAAGCCAGGCTACCTCCATTTACCCTACAATCCACCCCTTCTAGGTTCCTCAGCCCACAATTTATGCAAGGATATTTTCCGTGAAGTTCCCTTGGCGAAGAGGGCAGAGCCCTGCACCCATAAACCACAATATCAGTATAGGCTACAGCAATAAGCAAGCAAAACTCAAACACTGCTGCCCAAGATAGCAAGAACCCACCACCATTCAGTGGTTAGGGATGCCCACCATTCCTGCATAGGATCGCCTGTCAGGTGTTTAATGGCACATGTCTCAGAGGTTAATGCCCATAAAGCTTGAGTCACATTGTGGTGGACACTAGGAACATGCACACAGTATTCTGCTCCTACTAGGGCACATACCCCACCTTGGGGTGCAGTGAGCATGTGTAAAGCTGTACAATTTTTCAAGGCTACCTTTTTTAATTGATACACTTCCTTATTTAACAGGCTTAAAGATTTATGTGTTCCATTCAGCACATGAGCAGTGTGCAAAGCCAAAGCAGTTATTTTAGTTTTAGTGACTATAGAAGCAGCTTGAGGAGAAAAAATAGCTAATGGATAATACCACCAGGCAGTATGCTTTACCTGGTGTCACGCTTTAAATGCTTCCCAATTTGTTGGCTGGCTAGAAGAGTTTTCTGAACTTGAGGAGGCAAATAGGACCATTCCCAAGTACAAAAATCAGTACAATTTCCAGGCAGGTAAGGCCACCCATGAGAGACCCACACCCACAGAGCTCCCATAGGAACTGCAGCCCATGCATCCTCCCACACCTGCCAGAAATGCTTCAGAGTCAGAGTCTGACTGTCGGAGTCTAGCCCTGTTGGAGTCCAGCCAACCTGGGCTTACCCTTTGGGGTTCTCAATGCAAAGCGGAGCTGGTCCAGCCAGCTCCATGGCTTCAACTGTGAGCCACCACAAATCATCCCACACAGAGTAGCCACTTAACAATTGGGGACGGTCATGCTGCTGCTCTGCCCAAGCATTCTAAGATGTCAGTCCAGGTGGCATTCCACAAGGGAAGTCTGCTGTTCCACTGTTTCTGAAGCCAAGTCCAATTTGTGATGGAAGCAGGAAAGATACACCACGGGAGGCCTCCGACCTGCTCAGTGGGAATTCTGAACAGACTCAGCATGCTGATTGGTTAGCCACTGAGGCATAGGTATGAACCCAGTCCACTAAGGTGTTACTTTGCACCCTAGGGGTGAAAAGACAGAGCAGTCATGGAACGAGTAAGGGTAAGTCACAACCCTCAGGTAATATACAAGCAAGCCTCTGATCAGCCTACAGGACAGTGGCTGGCAAAGGAGGTCTCCCTGGACGTGAATACCGCACCTTGAGTGTCTCAACTAGGGGCTCAGCATCTACTTGCAATAACAGGGAAGAACTCATGATGGGTCATAGAGAAATCACAAAGGTGCCATGAAGAAGCATTTCGTGGTCTGCTGGTCCTGGATATGTCACCTTTAAGATTGGGGGCCTGGTCCTAATCACCTGGGGCACTATTTGCAAGATTTCTCTTGCAAGTGTTTGCCACAAGGGGCAACAAGAGTCACCCACCACATGTGAGGGACTTTTATTTTCCAAGGCCAAGTCCAAGTGGCTGTTTGCCTTTGCTACAGGTCCTCCGGAGTGGGCAACACAATATTTCCCTGTTTTCCAGGCCTAATTTCAGCAGAGCACCTGAGTCTGCACCTGCAGCAGAACAGGAGCTGCAGTCCAGTGGAGAAGCACTTCCACCGGGGCTGCACCTCCCCTCCGACTCCTCTCATGTGGAGTCCGGAGGACAGTCCATAAGCATTTCATCCACCCCCTCAGCGTGGAGGTGGCAGCTGCAGCTCACAGGCTCTGCTTTGAGAGACCATTATACCGTTCAATTATCCCAGCAGTTTGGGGATGATAGGTCACATGGAATTTCCAGTCAATTTGCAGGTCTCAGGCCCATTGTTGTACCAAGGCCCCAATAAAATGCTTCCCCTGATCACTTTCAATGATTAAGGGTCGCCCATATGCAGCACATAACTGCTCAAGGGCAGCTATTACTGCTTTCCATCTGGGTTCCATGCGGGACAAGCAGCTAAAAGTCCTGTGGCTGTGTCCACACCTGTAATAGCATCTTTATATCCATCTGAACTAGGTAGGGGCCCAATGACATCCACCTGCCCCCGGGTCAGTGGTTCCCGTCCCTGCACCACCATGTCCATTAGTTCCCACAGGCTTCCAGGGATGCTCTAATGAGCAGACAACATAGGTCTCACAAGCTTCTTGTACCTCTGCTAACATGACAGGTAACCCCCAAGTCTTTACAGTGGACCACATAGTCTTTTGTCCAGCATGTAAGAGGCAACAGGGTAGCCACTGAGCTACTCCCCTTCCTGAGGGACTGGCAGGTACCATTTCTAGACTCCACACCTTGGCTGAAGCGTCAGCCTCATCATTCCCAGGGGAAGTAAGAAGGGCATGTCCAGTAACATGATATACAGTGATTTGTCTCTGGTGGCCTAACTCCCATAAGTCTTGCCACAAAGCCTGTCCGCACAATGGTGTATGCATAACCATCCATTTATTTATGTGCCATGTAGAAGTCTATAATGTTATCCTCCTGTACACCGCCCCACTATCTGTGCATATAGTCAGGGGTGGTGCCTTATTAGTAGCCAAGAGCCACATGGCTCAGAGTTCTTCCTGCTGTCTACTCTGTCCCACACCGGTGTCAAATCAGATTGTGTCTGTTTCTAGTTGAATTGCCACAGCAGTCTGCATATCAAGCTGACCCCTACTGGATCCATCAGTGTACCATGCACCTCAGGGAATAGGTGCCTGCCCTTCGTGGAAGAGTTTAGCTTCCATTTCTTTTATAGGGACAGGGCCAGTAGATTTTTCACCTACAGAGGTCACAGGACCTAGCACTTCCTATAACTCAGCCCATAAGTGGCCAGTGGACAGAGCACTCCTTTGCTGCAGATAAGCTCCCCACTTAGCCAACATGGGCATCTGAGCCGTCCCACTATGAGGCTTGGTCACTCAGTCTTGGACCCATTCTGCAATGGGATACATGGTCCTTACTGTCATGGGGGCAGTTCCTGTTATAGCCTCCATGGCTAACAAGGCAGCATAGACTGCAGCTAGCTGATTTTCAATCAAGTAGTACTGTACCTTTGCTTCCTTCCATAGAAAGGACCAGAAACCTAAGGGTTGATGTAGACATTCCGATTGAAGCCACAAACCCCACCCAAACCCTTCCTGTGTCACATGCACATCTAGCTCACAGGGTCTAGCAGGATCCAGAGCACACAAGGCCTGGGCACACTTAATGATGCGCTTCACTCCTTGGGACGCTTGTTCTGAGGTTGGGGTCCAATCCCAGCTTGCTCCCTTTTTCACCAAAGCCCAAAACAGCCTGGAGCTGTTTCACAGTGGTAGGGGTTGGATATACCTCAATTTTATTTATTACCACATCAGGGATGACTTTTGTCTTACTTGACCAGAAAACCCTAAGTATTTGATAGATAATCTAGGCCCTTACCGCTTGGTTTTGTTGACTGCCCAGCCACGTGACTTCAGATGGGACAGCACTTGCAGCACTGCTTTCTCTAACTCTGCAAGAGAATTACTGGTTAGCAAAATATCATCAATGTAATGGAACAGGCACACTTTCAGAGGCTGTGACCACTTAGCCAGGTCCTCTGCCACAAGCCCATGACAGATAGTAGGGCTGTGCAAGTACTCTTGAGGGAGCACTGTAAAGGTCCACTGTCCGCCTTCCCGTGTGAAGGCAAACTGATTTTGACTCTCCAGAACAAGGAGAAAAAGGAATTTGCTAGATTAGCTACAAAGTGGTAAGTTCCCAGCTCATTAGTTAGTTGGTCCATTTAGTTCATTACAGAAGGGACCACTGCATGTAATGGAGGAATGACCTTATTGAGCTCCTGGTAATCAGCTATCATTTTCCATGTACCATCTGACTTTTTCACCAGCCATACCAGAGAGTTAAAAGGACTGTGAGCAGCCCTAACTATTCCTGCCCTTTCCAACTCTCCTATACTGGCAGTAATTTCCTTATATCCCCCGGGCAACTGGTATTGTTTCACTGCCCCTGCTGTGGAGGTAGCAATTGTACAGGGGGATGGTTAGCATGTCCCTGCAAAAAGGCTTTTACCACTTGCACCCACAGGCGAAACTCTTCTGCAGTGGTGTGTACCCACAAAGCCTGCACTATATCTATACCCAGGATATACTCAGGAATGGGGAACACATAGACTGTGTATTTATGGGGTTGGGGGTAAACGTCCGATACCCAGAGCAAGCTGTACAGCCTTTACCCTCACACTTTGTCCCCCATACCTATCAATAGAGACCTCAGGCCCTAGGAACTTCTCAGGTTTCCCTATAAGAGGGTGCATTCGGCTCCTGTGTCCACAAGAGCTTACACTCGCTGAACATTGGCAGGGGGCCAACCAATGAATGGCCAATTTGACATGCGGTCTCCAGTCCCATCCTTCCCCTGCAGATGGGGCCGTTGGCCACTCCCCTAGCCAAAAGTCCAGAGGATATTTCCTCCCACATCTTGGGGGGTTGGCGTGGGCAAATGATCTTCTATCAGGACCACACCGGTTTCTCAGGGCTCTTGGGATGCACCCGCAGATTTCCCTGTCAGTTTCTTATGCTGAGGCTACAGGAAAGGTTGGTCAGCTTGTAGCTCTTCCAGAGCTCTTACAGGTACATGTTCAGTTTCCTGTCAATTTTAGTGCAATCAACTCCAGTCCCTAAAAGATTTGACCACATCTGTGTTCTGGTTACCCACATGGGGTGGTGTTCAACTGAGGAACAATGGAACTCTGAGAAACTAGATGAACAGCTTTTTGTTGTCAGTGAGACTGCCTCTTCCAGACTGGCCACCATTGTCGCAACATCATTTATGCAACAACTGACATACAGTGCGAGAATCACCATCAAAGAGCCAAAGGATGCAGGAGAAGCATGCTGGAGCGCAAGATCCTGCATTCCAGCCATAAAAAATTCATCATCAGGGCCCTGTGTGTTGGGATTGAACATGGCCTGGTGCATGCCCAACTTCTGCAAGATTTACTAAGATTACTTAGATTACTAAGTCTGTAAAGGGTTGCCACTTGCTCACTGTATCTGGCACATCACCAGACAGTACGGATAGCCACCATTACCCACTCCATCAAAGGATGTGAGCCCCGCCCCCGCAAAGTGCCTCCAGCTAATCTGCAGTTGCTGGCACAGGGAGGAGTGTGTCATGATAGATGCTAACTTTTCCATCTCAGTATCAGTACACATGATGCTATCCACCCGTAGATCCCACAGGCGCAAGAGCCATGCAGCTAAGGGTTCCCCGGGTTGCTTGCAAAACTGGTTCATGAGGTCGGCCAGTTCAGCCTGCATGTAGGGCCTGTAAGTGGTATGCTCTACCATCTGTGCAGGATTCATGGGCTGCCCACCAGGTGTAATAGGTTGTTTTGACTTCACCTTCTGTACCACTATGGGGTGGGCCTTCTGGGAACTCAGTTCTGCATCAATGTTATCTTCCTCTGACTCCAACTTGTCCACTGCAGCTGGAGATGGGGTTTGGCGCCACTGTTCCGCTGCTCTCAGACCTTCTTCCAGAGCATGAATTCTGACTTCCAGGGCTTCTTCTTGTCCCTGGAGCTCATGTAGTTTCACTGCATTGTGAAGCATGGTCTCCGTCTCAGCTCACAAAGCTGAAAGAAACACCCAGCCATGGCCTCCATAGCTGCACGGGTGCTGGGCTACTCCAGGGTCTCCTCATGTTCCCATAGGGCTTTCTCCACAGTATCAATTGCACCACTGACATCAGACCACTCCCTGGGTGGGGTCCATGATGCCAGGAGGCTCGCCACTGGGTGCCACACCCTGGTATCAGGCCACCCATCAGGGTTTCCCTGAAGAGATCCTGGGGACTCCTCCATTTCCAGATGGTGAGAATCGGTTGACTATGCCAATTGTGTTGCAGCCTGTCAAGGCTGGGGAGGTCCACTTGAGACTCAGAGAGATGGAAGAAAATACGCAGAGCCGTGGGGATGCTTGACATGCCTTTATTCAAGGTTGGGTGAGCCACGTACACTGCAAGCTGCATGTCTGTGTCTGTGCACACAATGAGTAGCCCCTGCCTCCTTAAGTACTAGCACAAAGTTGGCATCAGTCCAAAGTGTTAGGTAACATAGCATGATTCTGTGCATGCAAGCCCACTTCATGTTATGGGAACCGTTTATCGGAACCAGACTCGAGGCTATGAGAACACTACTTTATCAGGCCCATTCAAGGTTGTGAGAAACTGCTTCCTTTTACTTACCCAGACACCTGGGTGAGGAAGCCAGACTGCCTCCATTTGCCCTCCACAGGGAAGTCAAGCACTTTTTCCAAAATTCTATAGTGATAAAGAAATTCCAAATTGCCTTATAATACCTTCTGATTTACTTCCCCACAACTGCTTTCCTCAGCAAGAGCCAACTACGCTGTATATTTTAAAGAAAAAAATCAGAAGGCTTGGGGATGTACTTTTCCATAAAGAAAAAGAATTTGATACTCTGGTACTTATGAATTGTGTCACCCCAGGTAATTTACTATGGTTCTCTGGGGTTCAGTGTCTTCAACTGTGAAAACAAGTGGAAATAATAATAATTAATCTGGCAAGATCTTCAAGGTCCCCAAAGAAAATCATGGGGCAATAGTCCAGGCCTGTGGCAGAAGATTCTAGTCTAAGATGAGTGGAGGACACTGACTATGGGGGCGTCTCTGTCAACCTAAACCCCAGACCAGCATGAGTGTCCTCATTAGCCACTGCCTCCAAGGCCTGCCTGGCCTGGCTTTGCCTGGCCTCAGCTTCCCTAATAGCTGAGCC
>PVJD01019816.1:0-10830 GCA_004026545.1 Mormoops blainvillei
GGGTAGCGACTACATGGAGTAAAAACATGCTAGCACACTTGTGTTGTAGAAACTTGGACAAGCTGAGAGAAGAAGAGGGGAGGGGAGGGGAGGGGAGGGGAGCAGAGGAGAGGAGGAGGAGGAGAACAAGGGGGGTGGGAGAGGGCAGGGAGGTCTCACCTTCTTCGTCCTCTTGCCTCCCATCCTGGCCCAGGGCTCAGCACTGTTCTGAGCAGTAGCAGCTGCACTCTCAGGCTCAGGGGCACTCGTGGCCATCTTGGCCTTGGCAGCAGCTGCTGCCACAACATTCTGAGGCTCCACCCACCGAGTCTTAGCGAGAGCCTTCCCAGACTTGGTCGTTTTGGGCCGGGTAGCTGCCCCCTCCCCGGCAGATGCTGTCTGAGGCACCCGGGAGGCAGCGCTGGGGCCCTCTCTGGCCGCCTCTTGGGCCGGGGCGGGCCTCTTGGGGCGTGGGAAGGCTATGCCACTGACACCGGCCGGCTGGGTGAAATCAAAGACATCATTCTGACCCAGAAAGGCTGTCTTGAGCTGGGTGGCATCCACTTCACTGGCACATGGAGCCTGAGAGGAAGCACAGGCAGTACTGGGACCCTCAGTAGCAGCCTCCTGGGCCTGGGAGGCTGGCTGGGGCTGTGAGGAGGTCGCTGGAGCCCCAGAGGCAGCCATCTCACTGTTGACTGGCATCTGGGAGCTGTGCGGAGAAGCAAGGGTTGTCTCAGGGGTGGCTTCCTGAGCCTCTACCGCATATGTCATGGGCTGGGTATCTTCTCTCAAGGCCTGGTCTGTGGCCAGCGGGTGGTTAGTGACCACCTGATTGTAGATGGCACGAGCAGCAGCGGCAGCAGCCCGAGCAGCGCGGTTGGAGGCGGCAGCTCGGGCTACATTGGCAGCCCGAGCCTCCGCCTCATTGGCAAGTGTTTCTGGATCCAGCTGAAATGCCTCCACCAGAGTCCGGGCCAGCATAGGGTTTTCCAGTTCCCAGGGCTCATTCTGCAAAGCCGGAGAGAAGGGTAAAGGAAGGCAGACAACTTTACACACCCTCATCATGCTTCCTTGTGCTGGCCAGCCTCTCCTCCAGGCAGCCATCCAGCCCCCACCACCCCCAAGACTCTCCCAGCAGGAACGGGAAGGTTTGGTTTTGGAGTGGCTAAGCAGTCCTTCCCCATCAACCCTCCCCTCTGCATAAAACCTCCCCTCCCCTCCCAGCTTTGGCAGGGCCAGCAGGTGGCCAAGAAGGGGCCTCACCGCCAAGATGTGAAGGCCTGGACCCAAGCTCCCAAAGGCTCTGAGGAGACGAATGTCAAAGCTGGTGAAGGTGCCATAGCCTCCGAAAGCACCAAATTCTTCATACTCATTTCCTTCAACCATCTCTTCCTCCCCAACTTCATCACTACCCTCATCCATGTCTTCAGTGCTGTAGCTTTCCGATTCCATGCGGAAGCTCCCCTCAGCCATGCTGGGGTCCCAAGAAGAAGAGAGCTCAGCCTGAGAGAGAGGGCAAGGCCTCTTTGGGCTGGGGGGTGGAGGGATCCAATGGAGGCCTGATCTCTCAGAATATTGGGGTGGGGAGGGATCAGCCATCATCCCTTTACTAGGCAGTAGGGGTTGAGGGTGAAGTCTTGTTGGGGTAGATTCTGTCAGCGACAGAGCCCTAAGAGAGGGGTAGAAGAGGTCGGAGGAGCTCTCCGCACTGAAGGGTCCGGGCAGGTTCCCCATCCCAGTGGTTCCATTTGAATGGAGGGGTGGCCCGGCAGGCTTGGGTCTGAAGAGCCCCAAAGGGGGTGGATACAGGGAGAGAAGAAGAAACAAAGGGGCTGAATTTAAGGGCTGGAGCAGGGAGCCAGGACGAAGGGTGAGCAGATGAAATGTGAGGGCTCAGACACATGGGGACCGCGAAAAGCTCTGGGAAACTGAATCCCAGGGACCCTTCGGCGAGGCCCGGGTGGGTGGGGGGGATTCCGGTCAGGTTGGGATCACACAGGAGCGCTAGGGGTAGATAGGGTGGGGGCCTTGGACTAGGTGAGGCTCCGTTTGGAGCGCTGGAGGTCTCAAAACCCAGACTGCAACTCCAGGAAGGAGGCAAAGCGGTCAGCTGGGTGGGAGTGATCTAGGAGTGGCTGGGCGGGGATGGGGCCTGTGTCTAAGGCAGCTCAGCCCAGAGCACACGGGTCTGCTAAAGCGGTTCGGATCGGGGAGCCTGGCTCTGGGGGCGGGGGGGAGGGGACTCCTATCTAGACCGCGGGTCTAACGGGGCTCGCGTTTTGAGTGCTTGGGCTTTGTTCAGCTCCCGGGTCGGGGGAGCGTTGTAGGGAGGTGGGGTGCGCTGTGCGGGGAGGGGTGGCGCAGCGTTCCACCCGCCCTGTCCCGGTCCTGTCCGAGGCTGGATCCTTACCTTCCCTGGGCCTCCAATGGCGTCGGTCCTCAGCACCGGGAACCCCGCAGCCGCGCCCTCGCCTACTGCTGCCAGCACAGCAGCTCCGACCACCCCGCCCCTTTTCTCCGCACACCCCCCGCGGCTGGGCAGCCTGCGCATGCGCGGACCCCTCCAGCCCGCCCGCTTTCCCAACAAAAGCCGTGTCCACCAGGTCCCCAGCGCGCAGACGATTCCGCGGGTGGGTGGGTGGGCGTTTTCTCCTTCCCGCCAGATTCCCCTTTCCACCCCCGCCTCTGACTGCAGGCGCGACCTCACACCGTGTGGTGTAGTTCGACCCACCCAATCATCTACCCTCAGTACCCCCACTTTTGCAGCTCTGCCCTCCCCCTTTCCCCTAAGCTCCTCCGGTGCGCTCTGAAATCCACTATGCACCGGTTTCCCCAGCATGGTCCCTAGGTCACAAATGCAGAGGTCTCTAGCAACAAGGGGAATGCAAATGGCCAGAGGATGCCAGTTCCCTTTGTGTTCCCCTTCACTATCCATCTCTGTGGCCTCCAGGCACACTGGGAACATCTACTTCCTCAATCACGCTTTAGGCAGCTTGTACATCACAGCCACACCTTGGCCGCGGCTTGGCTTGTCTTCCTCTCGCAGCTGCCCTGGGAGGTGGATGTCAGCATCCCCATTTTACAGATCAGGAAGCTGAGGCACAGACACATTGCATGGACTAATTACACGAAGCCACAGAGCCAGTGAACAGAAAATGTAGAATTTGGGCCCCATGGTTGCCTAGTGCTGACCTGGGGACTGAGGCATCCTCCCCTCTTCAGTGTCAGCGACAGCTCCCCACCGACCTCCCCTGCCCCGTCAACATCTGTCCCAATCAAGCAAGGTTTGCATTGTCTGAGACCTAAGCTCATGCTCACGCTCTGCACCTGGGAGGACACAGGTAGAGGCCCCCCAGCCCCACCCCTGCCTACTCTATGTGGATCCATCCAGGTGTGGGAATTGCTGGTTGGGGTTCACTCTCCACTCTGACTTCCAGGCCTCTTTGCAGAGAGTGGCACAAACACGCTGCCTCTGAAGTCTTCCTGGTGCCCGCTGCAGCAGCCAGGACAATCGGGCACTTGTGTGTCTGAGCCATGGCAAGCCCTGATTCAGAGTAAATGTTTGTCCTGGTTCCTTCCAGGGATGGGGCCTGGGGCAGCTGTGGTCTTGTGGGAAGAAGCTGGGCCTGGCTTCAGAATTCCAGGGATGGAGGGCAGGGCCAGTCTGTCGCTCGCTAGCTGTGTGAGCCTGCTCAGGTCGCTGGACATCTCTGAGCCCAGTTTCTCAATATGCAGAATGGGAAGCACAAGGAGCACTTACTCGGGTCCTACCCGAGGACTCGCATGCCTCTCTGCTTCCAGAGTGACTGGTGAGGCTGCTCTAGAGGCAGGAAATGCTATGTTCTCATCTCAAATTGTGTACTTTTTACACAAACCATACTGGACTTTTATATTCGTTTTTTATATCAGCCTCTCCAGGACTCCTGTGAATGAATAGAAGCTATTGCTAGCACCACAGCTTTTACTCTCCAGTGACCGGTATCAACTCTGCCTGGCTGAATGGTTTTCCTCTGCTGTTGCATAGCAACCTCCCTTGTCAGCTGCCTGTGTCTCTTCAGGCCTCCCTGGGTAACACGTTTCTGCGGAAGGTAAGCAGACCCTAGAAACAAAAGCCTTAACAAGCCACTATATGCTAATAGAAAATGCTATGCTTCCATCTCAAACTGACCTGTGCTTTTTACCGAAAACCATACTGGACTTTTATATTCACTTTTCTTTCCATTTTCTTTTCAATTTTTTCTTTCTTTTTATTGAGATAGAATCGACATAGTACATTATATCGGTTTCAGGTGTACGACATAATGATGCGATATTTGTATGTGTTGCAAAGTGAGCACCACGGCAAGTCTAGTTAACATCCATCACCACACATAGTTACAATTTTTTTCTCACATTGCCAAGTTTTATAACAATTCCTTTCTGTATCAGCCTCTCTGTATGCTATATGCTGTGTAACCACATATGCTAATAACCATATATGCTAATAACCCAAGTTTGAACGTCACCTTTGAGATCCAGATCCATATATTCACTCTTCTACACGACATCTCTGCTTGGACATCCCAAGGGTTCCTCACAGAAAGTCTGTGTAGAACTGGTATTACCCACCCCTTCCACACAACTCACCCCCTCGTTCCTCTTGTTTTCAAAACTCCCATCCTCACAATGTCAGTAAATGGCACCATTATCCACACAAATACTCACTCCAGGAAACAGAAGTCACCTACCGCCACTGCCTCTTTCTCATACACTGCACCCAGATGGGAAACCTCTGCAGCTCTCCAGAGCTACCTGTCTGTACAGCTCTCTCCCCTCCATCGCTCCCAGCAAATTCTAGCCACATGGCCTCCTGGAATTCTCAGCTCTGTGTCCTTCACTCAGATTGTCCATCGGGCTCTGTTTATGTTCAGTCTCTCTGTGCTGCAGCCTGTAAACTCTATCCAGGCAAGAAGCTGGAGGAACTGGGCTATCCGAGGGCTCGCTTTGTTAGTGCCCCTTCTCTAGGTTATCACTGTCCTGTTTGGCCCATGATGCCGTGACATAAAGCTTTATAATGTACCTACCCAGAGAATTATCGGTTCCCTCCAGCAATCCCCCTCTCCCTCAGTTCTTGTCCATGCGTCATGCATATAAGTTCTTTGGCTACTCCATTTCCTATACTGTTCTTAACATTTCCCCTGTCTATTTGTACCTGTCAAATTTGTACTTCTTAATCCCTGTACCTTTTCCCCCATTCTCCCCCTTCCCCTTCCCAACTGATAACCCTCCAAATGATCTCCACACCTACGATTTTATTTTTGTTCTGTTTTTTTGCTTAGTTTGTTTGTTTAGATTCAATTGCTGATTGTTGTGAGTTTATTGCCATTTTAATGTCCATAGTTTTGATCTTCTTCTTTTTCTTATATAAGTCCCCATAACATTTCATATCATAATGGCTTGGTGACGATAAACTCTTTTAGTTTTACCTCATCTGGGAAGCACTTTATCTACCCTTCCATTCTAAATGATAGCTTTGCTGGATAGAGTCATCTAGGTTGTAGGTCCTTGCTTTTCATCACTTTGGATGCTACTTGCCAGTCCCTTCTAACCTGCAAATTATCTTCTGAGAAATCAGCTATTAGTCTTATGGTAACACTTTTGTAGGTAATTCTCTGTTTTTCTCTTGCTGCTATTAAGATTCTCTCTTTATCTTTTACCTTTGACATTTTAATTATGATATGTCTTGGTGTGGTCCTCTTTGGGTAACAACATTCCCAACATACAAGCCCAGGAAGCATGGAGAGTCCCATACAAGATGGACCCAAAGAGAAAATTATAAAGCTTTATGTCACGGCATCATGGGCCAAACAGGACAGTGATAACCTAGAGAAGGGGCACTAACAAAGCGAGCCCTCGGATAGCCCAGTTCCTCCAGCTTCTTGCCTGGATAGAGTTTACAGGCTGCAGCACAGAGAGACTGAACATAAACAGAGCCCGATGGACAATCTGAGTGAAGGACACAGAGCTGAGAATTCCAGGAGGCCATGTGGCTAGAATTTGCTGGGAGCGATGGAGGGGAGAGAGCTGTACAGACAGGTAGCTCTGGAGAGCTGCAGAGGTTTCCCATCTGGGTGCAGTGTATGAGAAAGAGGCAGTGGCGGTAGGTGACTTCTGTTTCCTGGAGTGAGTATTTGTGTGGATAATGGTGCCATTTACTGACATTGTGAGGATGGGAGTTTTGAAAACAAGAGGAACGAGGGGGTGAGTTGTGTGGAAGGGGTGGGTAATACCAGTTCTACACAGACTTTCTGTGAGGAACCCTTGGGATGTCCAAGCAGAGATGTCGTGTAGAAGAGTGAATATATGGATCTGGATCTCAAAGGTGACGTTCAAACTTGGGTTATTAGCATATATGGTTATTAGCATATGTGGTTACACAGCATATAGCATACAGAGAGGCTGATACAGAAAGGAATTGTTATAAAACTTGGCAATGTGAGAAAAAAATTGTAACTATGTGTGGTGATGGATGTTAACTAGACTTGCCGTGGTGCTCACTTTGCAACACATACAAATATCGCATCATTATGTCGTACACCTGAAACCGATATAATGTACTATGTCGATTCTATCTCAATAAAAAGAAAGAAAAAATTGAAAAGAAAATGGAAAGAAAAGTGAATATAAAAGTCCAGTATGGTTTTCGGTAAAAAGCACAGGTCAGTTTGAGATGGAAGCATAGCATTTTCTATTAGCATATAGTGGCTTGTTAAGGCTTTTGTTTCTAGGGTCTGCTTACCTTCCGCAGAAACGTGTTACCCAGGGAGGCCTGAAGAGACACAGGCAGCTGACAAGGGAGGTTGCTATGCAACAGCAGAGGAAAACCATTCAGCCAGGCAGAGTTGATACCGGTCACTGGAGAGTAAAAGCTGTGGTGCTAGCAATAGCTTCTATTCATTCACAGGAGTCCTGGAGAGGCTGATATAAAAAACGAATATAAAAGTCCAGTATGGTTTGTGTAAAAAGTACACAATTTGAGATGAGAACATAGCATTTCCTGCCTCTAGAGCAGCCTCACCAGTCACTCTGGAAGCAGAGAGGCATGCGAGTCCTCGGGTAGGACCCGAGTAAGTGCTCCTTGTGCTTCCCATTCTGCATATTGAGAAACTGGGCTCAGAGATGTCCAGCGACCTGAGCAGGCTCACACAGCTAGCGAGCGACAGACTGGCCCTGCCCTCCATCCCTGGAATTCTGAAGCCAGGCCCAGCTTCTTCCCACAAGACCACAGCTGCCCCAGGCCCCATCCCTGGAAGGAACCAGGACAAACATTTACTCTGAATCAGGGCTTGCCATGGCTCAGACACACAAGTGCCCGATTGTCCTGGCTGCTGCAGCGGGCACCAGGAAGACTTCAGAGGCAGCGTGTTTGTGCCACTCTCTGCAAAGAGGCCTGGAAGTCAGAGTGGAGAGTGAACCCCAACCAGCAATTCCCACACCTGGATGGATCCACATAGAGTAGGCAGGGGTGGGGCTGGGGGGCCTCTACCTGTGTCCTCCCAGGTGCAGAGCGTGAGCATGAGCTTAGGTCTCAGACAATGCAAACCTTGCTTGATTGGGACAGATGTTGACGGGGCAGGGGAGGTCGGTGGGGAGCTGTCGCTGACACTGAAGAGGGGAGGATGCCTCAGTCCCCAGGTCAGCACTAGGCAACCATGGGGCCCAAATTCTACATTTTCTGTTCACTGGCTCTGTGGCTTCGTGTAATTAGTCCATGCAATGTGTCTGTGCCTCAGCTTCCTGATCTGTAAAATGGGGATGCTGACATCCACCTCCCAGGGCAGCTGCGAGAGGAAGACAAGCCAAGCCGCGGCCAAGGTGTGGCTGTGATGTACAAGCTGCCTAAAGCGTGATTGAGGAAGTAGATGTTCCCAGTGTGCCTGGAGGCCACAGAGATGGATAGTGAAGGGGAACACAAAGGGAACTGGCATCCTCTGGCCATTTGCATTCCCCTTGTTGCTAGAGACCTCTGCATTTGTGACCTAGGGACCATGCTGGGGAAACCGGTGCATAGTGGATTTCAGAGCGCACCGGAGGAGCTTAGGGGAAAGGGGGAGGGCAGAGCTGCAAAAGTGGGGGTACTGAGGGTAGATGATTGGGTGGGTCGAACTACACCACACGGTGTGAGGTCGCGCCTGCAGTCAGAGGCGGGGGTGGAAAGGGGAATCTGGCGGGAAGGAGAAAACGCCCACCCACCCACCCGCGGAATCGTCTGCGCGCTGGGGACCTGGTGGACACGGCTTTTGTTGGGAAAGCGGGCGGGCTGGAGGGGTCCGCGCATGCGCAGGCTGCCCAGCCGCGGGGGGTGTGCGGAGAAAAGGGGCGGGGTGGTCGGAGCTGCTGTGCTGGCAGCAGTAGGCGAGGGCGCGGCTGCGGGGTTCCCGGTGCTGAGGACCGACGCCATTGGAGGCCCAGGGAAGGTAAGGATCCAGCCTCGGACAGGACCGGGACAGGGCGGGTGGAACGCTGCGCCACCCCTCCCCGCACAGCGCACCCCACCTCCCTACAACGCTCCCCCGACCCGGGAGCTGAACAAAGCCCAAGCACTCAAAACGCGAGCCCCGTTAGACCCGCGGTCTAGATAGGAGTCCCCTCCCCCCCGCCCCCAGAGCCAGGCTCCCCGATCCGAACCGCTTTAGCAGACCCGTGTGCTCTGGGCTGAGCTGCCTTAGACACAGGCCCCATCCCCGCCCAGCCACTCCTAGATCACTCCCACCCAGCTGACCGCTTTGCCTCCTTCCTGGAGTTGCAGTCTGGGTTTTGAGACCTCCAGCGCTCCAAACGGAGCCTCACCTAGTCCAAGGCCCCCACCCTATCTACCCCTAGCGCTCCTGTGTGATCCCAACCTGACCGGAATCCCCCCCACCCACCCGGGCCTCGCCGAAGGGTCCCTGGGATTCAGTTTCCCAGAGCTTTTCGCGGTCCCCATGTGTCTGAGCCCTCACATTTCATCTGCTCACCCTTCGTCCTGGCTCCCTGCTCCAGCCCTTAAATTCAGCCCCTTTGTTTCTTCTTCTCTCCCTGTATCCACCCCCTTTGGGGCTCTTCAGACCCAAGCCTGCCGGGCCACCCCTCCATTCAAATGGAACCACTGGGATGGGGAACCTGCCCGGACCCTTCAGTGCGGAGAGCTCCTCCGACCTCTTCTACCCCTCTCTTAGGGCTCTGTCGCTGACAGAATCTACCCCAACAAGACTTCACCCTCAACCCCTACTGCCTAGTAAAGGGATGATGGCTGATCCCTCCCCACCCCAATATTCTGAGAGATCAGGCCTCCATTGGATCCCTCCACCCCCCAGCCCAAAGAGGCCTTGCCCTCTCTCTCAGGCTGAGCTCTCTTCTTCTTGGGACCCCAGCATGGCTGAGGGGAGCTTCCGCATGGAATCGGAAAGCTACAGCACTGAAGACATGGATGAGGGTAGTGATGAAGTTGGGGAGGAAGAGATGGTTGAAGGAAATGAGTATGAAGAATTTGGTGCTTTCGGAGGCTATGGCACCTTCACCAGCTTTGACATTCGTCTCCTCAGAGCCTTTGGGAGCTTGGGTCCAGGCCTTCACATCTTGGCGGTGAGGCCCCTTCTTGGCCACCTGCTGGCCCTGCCAAAGCTGGGAGGGGAGGGGAGGTTTTATGCAGAGGGGAGGGTTGATGGGGAAGGACTGCTTAGCCACTCCAAAACCAAACCTTCCCGTTCCTGCTGGGAGAGTCTTGGGGGTGGTGGGGGCTGGATGGCTGCCTGGAGGAGAGGCTGGCCAGCACAAGGAAGCATGATGAGGGTGTGTAAAGTTGTCTGCCTTCCTTTACCCTTCTCTCCGGCTTTGCAGAATGAGCCCTGGGAACTGGAAAACCCTATGCTGGCCCGGACTCTGGTGGAGGCATTTCAGCTGGATCCAGAAACACTTGCCAATGAGGCGGAGGCTCGGGCTGCCAATGTAGCCCGAGCTGCCGCCTCCAACCGCGCTGCTCGGGCTGCTGCCGCTGCTGCTCGTGCCATCTACAATCAGGTGGTCACTAACCACCCGCTGGCCACAGACCAGGCCTTGAGAGAAGATACCCAGCCCATGACATATGCGGTAGAGGCTCAGGAAGCCACCCCTGAGACAACCCTTGCTTCTCCGCACAGCTCCCAGATGCCAGTCAACAGTGAGATGGCTGCCTCTGGGGCTCCAGCGACCTCCTCACAGCCCCAGCCAGCCTCCCAGGCCCAGGAGGCTGCTACTGAGGGTCCCAGTACTGCCTGTGCTTCCTCTCAGGCTCCATGTGCCAGTGAAGTGGATGCCACCCAGCTCAAGACAGCCTTTCTGGGTCAGAATGATGTCTTTGATTTCACCCAGCCGGCCGGTGTCAGTGGCATAGCCTTCCCACGCCCCAAGAGGCCCGCCCCGGCCCAAGAGGCGGCCAGAGAGGGCCCCAGCGCTGCCTCCCGGGTGCCTCAGACAGCATCTGCCGGGGAGGGGGCAGCTACCCGGCCCAAAACGACCAAGTCTGGGAAGGCTCTCGCTAAGACTCGGTGGGTGGAGCCTCAGAATGTTGTGGCAGCAGCTGCTGCCAAGGCCAAGATGGCCACGAGTGCCCCTGAGCCTGAGAGTGCAGCTGCTACTGCTCAGAACAGTGCTGAGCCCTGGGCCAGGATGGGAGGCAAGAGGACGAAGAAGGTGAGACCTCCCTGCCCTCTCCCACCCCCCTTGTTCTCCTCCTCCTCCTCTCCTCTGCTCCCCTCCCCTCCCCTCCCCTCCCCTCTTCTTCTCTCAGCTTGTCCAAGTTTCTACAACACAAGTGTGCTAGCATGTTTTTACTCCATGTAGTCGCTACCC